>ML451223.1:0-30959 GCA_005239535.1 Nicotiana rustica
TTTCTATACTATTATTTGACAGAGTACGAGTTAAAATTATATATACGCCATACGCTCGTCATTAACCCCTTTGAGCCTGTAATTCCGTTTTGTTGGCAGCCACATTACAAGCCTTACCTTTTTTTTTTTTTTGAATTGAACATCTATTTGAACCATTCACCTCCCATGAACATTTAAAAATTGTTATGAACTTTGTAAAAGTTGAAGTGTTGGGTAGTTGTTTTGGCTTTTGAGTAGAACTAGTAAAATGAGGAGAAGGGTGCATTTTGTTAAGAGAGAGAGAGAGAGAGAGAGAGAGAGAGAGAGAGAGAGAGAGAGAAAAGGGAAGAGTCACCTACATTGAAAAAAAAGTAAGTGGTATTGTTGTGAAAATAGTGGTGACTCTTGAGTAAAAGGTGCTTAAATAATTGGGAGTTAATGTATATTGATTTGAAGGTGGAGTATGGTTTGACATAAGTGTGGGCTGCTAAAGTGTATGTATTAAAGTTCTTAGGGAGGTGTAGTCACTCTTATATCTAAATGTATCCTACATGTTCGGCAACCTACATTACAACCAATTAAAATTCCTACTTGATCCTTGACTGAATAAACTCAATTAGTAGAGTAGTACACTACGGGCAAGCCTATGGTACATCTTTTGTTGCACATGAATGTCGTTTCTGAAAGTGAGTGAATTCTGTCTATCTTGGAGTTCCTTATTGCTCTTGAATTTTATTTATTGTGGAACTATTCTCTTTTGTTGTTGGAGGGTACTTGATTCATGAAGGAAAGGTAATTCTTGACCTATGTGTTAGAGTAAGCGAGTAAGTTGTGAATAATGCGTGGTTCTTATGAGTTAATTCTTGAGGTAAAGATGTTATACTACTGTGCTTAATCTATTTGAAATATTTTGGTGTGATGAGTTAGGAAAGTCTCTTAGTGAGGTTGTGTCCATGTAAAGTGTGGTTTGATTGCTCGGGGACGAGCAATGGTTTAAGTGTGGGGTATTGATAGTAGGCTATAACTATGTAGTTTGGAAACTATGTGCACTCTAAACTGGCTGCACTTTACTGATGTTTGAGCGTTAAATGATAGTAAATTGCTCTGATTGAGTATTTTATGCTTTGCAGAAGCTATTCCAGGCTACAATGAGGTTAAGTAGCGTTTTGAGCTAATATGGAGCATTGAAGGCCAAGTAAAGGCTTATGGAGTAAATTGGGAGTTTGTTCGAGGATCAAAGGAGGTTAGCGCACTTTAAAAGAAGAACAAAGAAGAGTGCAGAAAATTGCCCAGGTGCGCGGCCGTGCACGACCTTCCGAGAAAACATTATTCCAGGGGTAAAATTGTAATTCCACAGGCGACTGTCCTTGACCTATATGAAGTCTAACTCGCCCAAAAAGAGGGTATCTTGTTTTTTAGAAGATATTTGAAGGCTCATGCAAGGAGCAAGACGGAAGATTCGAAAACGAGTTTTTATCTCTCTTTCTCCCTTTTTTTTATCATTGATGATGAATTCTTATATTGTGATTGTTAAAACAATTATGAGTAGCTAAACACTTTATTATAGCGTTTGATGCAACCTCTTGGAGGATGAATCTTTGTTGCGTTTAATATAAATTTTCTATTGAATTTTCTTTACTTGTCCAACTACGTGATTATTGTGGTTGATTGAAGGGCTCTCAATCGGCTATGCCTATTTAGTGTGTATTACTTGGAAAAGGGTTAATATTTAGGTAGTTGTTGAACAACATCACTCTTAACGTATATGAGAGATCAGTACGGAGGGTTTAAAGATAGGATTAGGAATAACGAAACCTTGGTGCAATCTTAGTGAGTGGTATACTAGTGCTAGCTAGCGTAGTTCGGAAGAATATGTTTAGTAAATTGTTGTATTTTCTCGGAAGAGAATTACGACACCTAAAGTGATCACGATCTGTAGAGAGTATCTAGGCGAATTTGTAGAAGACGTAGCAGGGAAGATTGCGATAAGAGGGGAAATCGTAACCCTAGAAACCTTTCTAATCTTGTATACAACATTTGCTTTGTCAGTAATAAAATTATAGTTTTTAATTACCTTTTTATTAGTTAGTAAACACTCAATTCATCATTTAATCTTTTTGGAAGTTGATTATTTATATTCTTGCTAAACTAAAAGTTGTGATTAGTACGTTAATTCCCTGTGGGATTCGACTCCGGACTTGTAAACCGGATTATAACGGACCACTTAGTCCTTTTCATAAGGCATAGTTGGGCGTGATCAATATTTTATTTTTCTTAGATGTCGAAAGTGTGGAAAGTCTGTAATGGTATAACAAATAAAGCCAGATAAAATGCTCCATTTTATTAAGCAGTCGTGAATTACAACAATAATAAAGGAAATCTAACAATCTTGTTATAGAAATCCTTACAAAATTTATAATTTTCCAAAACCGGTAATACAAGTCATAAGCTCTACGAAGTATTCTACAACTTCTAAGTACAACTGGTTAGAAATAAGTAAGGACAATTGAATAAAGGTAGGAAGGTGACACCGAAGCATGCGAACGCAACATCAGGTTTACCTTGAGTCTCCTCGGCAATGATCCATGCAGCTACTAACACTCAATACCTGGATCTGCACAAAACAAATGTGCAAAAGTGTAGTATGAGCACACCATAGCGGTGCCTAGTAAGTATCAAGACTAACCACAGTGAAATAGTGACGAGGACTAATCAAGACACCACTGGTCTAATAAGTTACACAGACATAAATATAGAAATGACAGAATATGACATCTATCTAATGACTGCACAACATAGTATAACAAAATACCTACAATGCGGAAGAAATACAGCAAACAACAACGGAACAACACCATAATACACAGAAAGGATAGGCTAAAGTACAAGCCAGAACCGGAAACTATAACACAATAAGAAGACCGGTAACTCAGCACTGCATTAGTTCTTCCACATCAGGCCTTAGACAACAACCCAGTAAATTGGTCAAATCATCGAGCGAAACCTTTAAATAACAAGTTTATGTTGAAAGCTTTTTAAGAAAATATAATCTTTTCAGTTAGAAAATTTCCTTTGGAATATACTCCCTAAAAAGATATATGAATATACTTTACAGTACGAAATCCTCAAACGGAATTCCTTTCAATAAAAGCTTTTCAAATGTACCTTTCCAATAAATATTTTTTAAACATAGTTTTCTTCAAATAAATACTTTACAAACATACCTTTTGAAATAATAGCCTTGTCAATATAGTTTCCTTCATGGTAATTGCCTTTAAACTTTACTTTTCAGTAATTGCCTTTCAAACATAGTTTCTTCAATATAAAACAATCGGGATTCCGTCCCGTAGTTCAAAATTAGTCATGCAGTACAAAGGGATCTCCTGGAATACGTCCGCAGTCCCAAAGTACTGGGGGATCTCTCGGAATACGTCCGTAGTCTCAAAGTAAATATGCAGTACAGGGAGAAATCTCCCGGAATACGTCTGTAGTCCCAATTTAAATATGTAGTACAAGGGGAAAGCTCCCGGAATACGTCCGTAGTCCCAATTTAAATATGCAGTACACGGGGAAAGCTCCCGGAATACGTCTGTAGTCCCAATTTAAATATGCAGTACAGGGGAAAAGCTCCCGAAATACGTCTGTAGTTCCAATTTAAATATGCAATGCAGCCAACTAAGAAAAACAACCAGAATGCGACAGAAACAACGTACATTTCCACAACACGCGCAAAAGCAACAATAGACATAAATGCAAAGTGCGACAAGCAAATCAATACAAGAATTTAAATCACAAGATCTGTAAAACTCACTCATACGAATAGCCACTGAAAGGAAATGCCAAGCACAAGGAGAAACAGTGTAACGAGAGGAAAATAGAACAATATAGCAACGATTCACAATATTTAAGTTCACAACAATAAGAAAACCAAATCATCCCGGCAAGGGAAATTACTATAACCAATCTCGCTAAATCATCCCGGCAAGGGAAATGAAACTCAGCTTGAACAAATTCTCAGTAATGGGCAACACCAAGGAAATACCATCAACATGGATGATTATCAATTAAACCTAAGTAGCACTTAAGGGAAAAACATATAAATCACAATATACGACTCACGGGCATGCTTGACACCAACGTATAGTTATTCTAATTACTGCTAAACAATTATAGGGCGAGATTATACTAATTCTAGTCAAATAGGCAGTTTATGAAGGAAGATATAGCATGATGGTATAAGAGGTAAGGTCTTCAGTTAAGTCAATTAAGATAAAATACGCAACAAAGGAAAACTAAGCAAGTAATTTCTAGTTTAAGCAGGAATAGATGAAACTAGCAATCAGGAACTCAGATATAACAATTACAACTTCATACACAGGGAATATAAGGACCTAAGAATCCTAAAAGGACAATCTATTTGAAAATAAGTCCGAGCACGCACTCATAACCTCGCGTACACGGGCTACAATCAGCATAGAAGACTCAAATCCTAAGGGGTAGATCCCCCACACAAGGTTAGGCAAGATACTTACCTCAAAGACGACAACCTGGTACTCTAAAATAAACTTCTCGGGCGAAAAGACCTCCGGACGGCTCAAAATCAACCAAAACAATTTCAAAATACACATAAAACTTGTAAGGAACTATTCTGGATAAGAAAGTTTCAATCTTTACAAAAAAATAATAATCGACCCAAAAGTCGACCCCTGATCCCGCACCTCGGAACCCGACAAGTTTTATGAAATCTGAATACCCATTCCAATACGAGTTCAACCATACAAAATTTATCAAATCCGATACCTTTTGGTCCCTCAAATCACGATTTTTCATTTTAGAAATTTTCTTTCAAAACCCACATTTTTCTCAACTCAAAACACAAATTAAATGATGAAAGTAAGGATAAAATCATGGAATATGTTTAATTCTAGTTGAAGAACACTTACCCATTCGATTTGTGTGAAAAACCCTCAAAGAATCGCCAAGAACCGAGCTCTAGAAGTCAAAATGTGATAAAAATGCTTAATCCTCGATTTTGAAGAGTTATAATCTGCCCAGGGTTTTGATGCATCGCGATCGCGGAACATCTATTGCAATTGCGAAGAGGAAAAAGGGAAGGCTTCCTGGGTTGTACTTGGAAAATGCGAAGGTACGCACACGAACACGGAAGGGAAAAAGGTGGATCCTAGGCGAACGCGTAGGGAAACATGAGAACGCGAAGTGCAACGAGTACCAGTGCCTAAGGCATTTTTTCTACTACGCGAACGGGGAACTTGGGACGCGAATGCGATGAGGAAAGGTATGGAGTTACGCGATCGCGAGGGCCTTTACGCAAACGCGAAGAAGTAATTTGAGGCGACCAACAGAGATGCATCGCGATCGCGAAAGAAGCAATGCGATCGTGATGAAGGACTTCAGACACCAGAAGATAACAGTTCAGAATTGGAAGTAAATGGCCCGTAGCACATCCGAAACACAACCAAGGCCCCCGGGACCGCGTCTAGACACACAAACAAGTCATATAACATAACACGGACTCGCTCGAGGTCTCGCATCACATAAAACAATGCCGAAATGATGAATCAAACCAAAATTCGAGCTTATGAACTCTCAAATCTTCAAATATCAAAACTCGTGCCAAAACCTGTCAATTCAACCTGGAATGACGCCAAATTTTGCAGACAAGTTGTAAATAACACAACGTACTTACAACCACTCTCGGAATTCTATTTCGAGCCTGATATCAAAATTTCACCTATCAGCCAAAATCACTGAAATTCTAACTTTCGTCGAATTACCTCAATTACTCTACGGACCTCCAAGAACAATTCCGGACGCGCGCCTATGTCCAAAATCATCATACGAAGCTGTTGACATCACCCAATACTCATTCCAATGCCGTTTACACAAAAGTCAAACCTCCGGTCAACTTCCATCACTTAAGTTTCAAACATTGATCCGGATTATTCGGTAACTGAATCCAACCACGCACGCAGGTCGATATTCACAATGTGAATCTGTTCAAGACCTTACGCCACCAAACAGAGCTTAAATTCTCAAAATGACCGGTCGGGTCATTACATTCTCCTCCTCTTAAAACAAACGTTCGTCCTCGAACATGCCAAGATTCACCTCGAACTCATCTAATCACTGATTGCACACTTCCAACACACACCCGAGGGTGATCCCACGTCACCCCAACCTACATAATCCTGATGACACCATCACAACTGCAATTTAGCCTTCCTATCACCACCGATAAGCCTCATTCCTTAATTTCTCACCTTCTACTCATTTCCAAAAGACCCGATGCAAAATCCATATCCGACATCAGCCTCAACCAGCTGCATAAACTCATGACTACACCCACAAGGTACGACCACACAATATAGCACATCACACATAGGCTCATAATAACATTTCTAATCACAATAGTTGCCTGAAATCAATCCAGCACTGGCGATAAGCCTCATATTTGAAAGCACTCTGTTTCCAATCCCCATAACACTGAAAATAATGCAATAAACACGAAGACCCCATTATTAGACACCCGACCAAAGCCACAACTAACACCACCGGGCACACATCTCGCAAGCTGAAACTCAAGAAGCACAGAACGAAATGACTGAATACGAAAGGAGAAACACATAAGGGAACTACCAAACAAACTCACAGGCACAACTCTATCAATACTGACCTACAAAAGTAATATAACAAGGAAAAATTAAAGCATATGAACAAATCACAAGGATCCCATCCTGACATAACTTCCACAACGGTACTCAGCCCAGTTCAACATATCGAATCAGAAAAGATCATGAGGGTCTCGCCCTTAACTCTATATCACATGTCGAATATATATCATACCAATTGAAATCTCCCACTGACTCATATCGGCTAACAAAATCATAACGCTCACTTAACTCACATCTCAATGGAGTATCAATTCACAACCCGTAACCAAAATACTTAGGAATATTCGCATAAAGCTTACCATGAAGAACAACAAGGACTAACTTCTAGTCTCGCCACCATCAATGATGAATAAAACAATGATAGATACTGTCTACTACTCATAGAATCTCCCAACATGAGCAAACACGGAAATAGAGTGCAAAGCATGAAACTCACTCATAAATTAAACAACAAATAAGGGAAGCTCGTTCCGACCAACAGAACTATAGTGAAATACAAATGGTGCCCCTATGAAACCGATCAAAACATACATGTATGATAACATCTGACCCAACGGCCTCCATCCCACTATATGAAATACATCAACGGGTCGGGCCTCCCCCTCTTGGGCGCCCTCTACTCACCTGAATACCCTGATGTGACACACCTGTCTGGATCCTGGAATAACTTCTCACCCTCTGACTGGTATCTCCATACTCAAAACAACCTTTCTGCGACGTGGCTATGGAAACTGTACAATACGAGTACTCTGAGAACCATGAGTACCTGAAACCCCATACGAAGCTAGTAATGCAAACTGAACTGGTTGACCCACAAAACCTCTAGCATGTAGTACCCTGCCTCCATAATAAGTACCAATATATCTCTCCGGCCTATGTGGCCTCCTCTCTTCCCTGTGCTCTCTCTCTTGATCTTGTCTGTCCTTTCACTCTTGGTCTTACATGCCCTCTAACCGGCGAGCGATCCCTACTATCCGCTAAAATGAGACATCTGGCTCCAATTATCGAGTAATGCTGAACCGAACATCATGCCTGAGCCCCTCAATGAATCTACAGACTCGTCCCCTAACTGTAGAAACCAAGTGAGGTGCATATCTGGCCAACTCACTGAATCTGACGGCATACTCTAATACTGTCCTAGTGCCCTGACGCAACTGCTCAAACTCCATGCGCCATTCCCCTCGGAGGGACTGAGGTGCAACTCCCTCAAAAACATCTCTGAAACTCGTATCCATGCAAGTGAAGCTGACTCGACCGGGCTACCTAACTCATATGCCCGCCACCACTGACAAACCACTCCTCCGAACTGAGACGTGACAAAAGCAACCCCAGTCGACTCCGCAATACCCAAAGTACGAAAAATGTAGTGACACCCCTCTAAGAAACCTTGGGCATCATCGGTCGCCAATCCACTGAAAGATAGGAGGGTGGTACTTCCTGTACCTCTCAAGTCCAAGGTGTTCTTCCTCAGATGTTGCTGCCCTAACCACGGGCTGAACTAGAATCACATGTTGTGCTGCCATGACAACTGGAACCTAACCCACATGATCTCGCTGCTCTGGAGTGTAAGCTGCGGGAGTTTGAATTCCTCTCCCGATTTGTGAAATAGCTGGAGCACCCGGAATCAATTCCACCTGAGTCAGTGTACCAATCATACTTGAGAATTGTGCCAAGGTCTCCTGAAGACTCGTGCTCCTTGTCGATCTCTGCCTCTGCCCCTAATGACATCCGTCTCGGGTAACATCATCAGGAATCACAGTTCGTATCCTCACCATCAGTGAGAGAGGGGAACGATAAATTTGAAATTTCAAGATCAAGAACTCGCACGCTGGGAATGAAGGGAGTGAAATTGTCCTAATAGTTCCGTAGCATCTCAAAGATAAGTACAGACGTTTCCGTACCGATTTGCAAGACTCTACTAAACCCGCTTATGACTCACATCACCTATGAACCTAGAGCTGTGATGCCAACTTGTCACGACCCAAATTTCCCTCTGTTGGGTATCCTGATGGCACCTAGTCTTAGGGACTAGGTAAGCCCAATATTTACTGAATAAAAACAATAATAAAAGAAATCTAACAGTCTCGTTATAGAAATCCTTACAAAATTTACAATTTCCCAAAACCGGTAATACAAGTCATAAGCTCTACGAAAGTTTCTACAACTTCTAAGTACAATTGTTTAGAAATAAGTAAGAACAGTTAAATAAAGGTAGGAAGGTGACTCTGAAGCCTGCGAACGCAGCATCAGATTTACCTTGAGTCTCCTCGGCAATGATCCACACAGCTACTAACACTCAATACCTGGATCTGCACAAAAAAAGTGCAGAAGTGTAGTATGAGCACACCACAGCGGTGTTCAGTAAGTATCAAGACTAACCTCAGTGAAATAGTGATGAGGACTAGTCAAGACACCACTGGTCTAATAAGTTACACAGACATAAATATAGAAATGACAGAGTATGACATCTATCTAATGACCGCACAACATAGTAAATAACAGAACACCTACAATGCGGAAGAAATACAACAAACAACAACAGAACAACACCATAATACACAGAAAGGATAGACTAAAGTACAAGATAGAACCGAAAACCACAACACAATAAGAAGACTAGTAACTCAGCACTGCATTAGTTCTTCCACATCAGGCCTTAGACAACAACCCAGTAAATTGGTCAAATCTTTGAGCGAAACATTTAAATCACAAGTTTATATTGAAAGCTTTCTAAGAAAATATAATCATTTCAGTTGGAAAATTTCCTTTGGAATATACTCCCTCCAAAGATATATAAATATACTTTACAGTACGAAATCCTCAAACGAATTTCCTTTCAATAAAAGCTTTTCAAATGTACCTTTCCAATAAATATTTTTCAAACATAGTTTTCTTCAAATAAATACTTTACAAACATACCTTTTGAAATAATAGCCTTGCCAATATAGTTTCCTTCAAGGTAAATGCTTTTAAACTTTACTTTTCAGTAATTGCCTTTCAAACATAGTTTTCTTCAATATAAAACAACCGGGATTCCATTTCGTAGTTCAAAATTAGTCATGCAGTACATGGGGATCTCCTGCAATACGTCACCAGTCCCAAATTAAATATGCAGTGCTGGGGGATCTCCCGGAATACGTTCGTAGTCCCAAAGTAAATATGCAGTACAGGGGGAAAGCTCCCGGAATACGTCCGTAGTCCTAGTTTAAATATGCAGTATAAGGGGAAAGCTCCCGAAATACGTTCGTAGTCCCAGTTTAAATATGCAGTACAAGGGGAAAGCTCCCGGAATACGTCCGTAGTCCCAATTTAAATATGCAGTACAAGGGGAAAGCTCCCGGAATACGTCTGTGTCCCAATTTAAATACGCAGTAAAGGGGGAAAGCTCCTGGAATACGTCTGTAGTCTCAATTTAAATATGCAATGCAACCAACTAAGAAAAACAACCAGAATGCGACAGAAACAATGTACATTGCCACAACTGGCGCAAAAGCAACAAAAGACAGAAATGCAAAGTGCGACGAGCAAATAAATACAAGAATTTAAATCACAAGATCGGTAAAACTCACTCATACGAATAGCCACTGAAAGGAAATGCCAAGAACAAGGAGAAACAGTGTAACGAGGGGAAAACAGAACAATATAGCAACGATTCACAATATTCAAGTTCACAACAATAAGAAAACCAAATCATCCTATCAAGGGAAACAACTATAACCAATCTCGCTTAAACAATAAGCTTCACGAAATGAAACTCAACTTGAACAAATGCTCAGTAATGGGAAACACCAAGGAAATACCATCAACATGGATGATTATCAATTAAACCTAAGTAGCACTTAAGGGAAAATCATATAAATCACAATATACGACTCACAGGCATGCTTGACACCAACGTATAGTTATTCCAATTACTGCTAAATAATTATAGGGCGAGATTATACTTATTCTAGTCAAATAGGCAGTTTATGAAGGAAGATATAGCATGATGGTATAAGAGGTAAGATATAGCATGATGGTATAATTATAGGGCGAGATTATACTTATTCTAGTCAAATTCTGTATTTAAATTAAAAAATTCACTAAATATATAAAAACATTTAATTGCGAAACAAGACACTAAAACTAGATAGGATTCGATGATAAGATCAGAACCTATACCCTTCAAATTTCGGCTCCGCCTCTTACGACCAACATTAGGTGGAATATTTTTGTAATGACCCAACTCGTCGTTCCGTAGAATTTGCACAGTTATTCCTATTTCTGCTTTGTTATGCATTGCTTAGTATGTTTATGAAGTGTCGGGTTCAGTTCTTTCGGTTTTGGAGTAGTCGTGATGAGAATTGAGACACTTAGTCTCTTTAAGTAGCCTTATAGTTGGAAAAGCCAACTGGGAGTTGACTTATTGGTAAACGACCTTGGAATGCAGATTTTATGGCTTAGATAGCTTCGTTAGGTGATTTGGGACTTAGGAGTGTGTTCGGAATGTAATTTTGATGTCCAGTGTAGAATTAGGCTTGAATTGGCGAAAGTTAGTTTTTCGCGATTTTTGGTCGGCAGGGGAAAATAGGCTATCGGGGTCGGAATGGAAAGTGGGAGCAGGTTTGTAATGTCATTTTGGATATGTGTGCAAATTTTCAAGTCAATCGGATGTGTTTTGGATAGTTTCGGCATCTTTGGTGAAATTTAGAAATTTCAAAGTTCATAGGCTTGAATTTAATGTGATTTTGTTGTTTTGCGTTGTTTTTGGTGTTTCGAGGGCTCAACTAAGTTTGAACGAGGTTATGGTATATGTTGGCATGTTTGGTTGAGGTCCCGAGGGCCTCGAGTGAGTTTCGGGTGGTTATCAGAGTGTGTTTGGCCTTAAAGGGACTGTTGTAGGTGCTGTATCTTTTGCCTACTGGTTTCCTTATATGCGATTGTAAGCTGGGAATTTTTTCTATGCAATCACCAGCGTGGACCCGCGATCGCGTGGGTGTGGGAAGACAAAGTAGTGCGGTCGCGTGGTTTCTTCTACGAACACATAAGGTCTAGGCGCGTGGGCAGGGCTGTGAGGTTAATGTTGTGCGAACGCGGGGCTTGGGCTGCGATCATGTGGGGGAGCGTGGTCAGTGCTATGCGATTACGTTGCTCCTCCCGCAAACGCACTTAGTAAGTCGTATAATCTGGGCAGTGTATTTAAATAGCCCATCCGCGACCCTTCACCACTTTTTAACCATTTTTTATCGGGATTGAAGCTTTTGAGAGAGATTTTTGGGGAAATCAAAGGGGAATTACTTGGAGGTAATATTCTTGACTTCATAACTCGATAATATATTGATTTCTAAGAAATTTCACCCGAAATTAAACCCAAATTGGGGGAGTTAGGGCATGGGGATTTGGAGACTTTAAATAGGAATTTGAGGGGTCATTTGGAGTCCGATTTTAGTGTTCTTGTTATGTATAGACTCGTGGGAGGATAAGGATTCTTGTGCTGTAAATTTTATCAAATTCCGAGATGTGGGCACGGGGGTCAGGTTTGGCCAATTTCGGGAATTGTGCCTAATTTTGATAGTTTTCGATTGGATTTCGTCTCCCTAGCATATTTTGTTATTAATATGATTTTGATAGACTCGGAGCTTTTGGGAGCCGACTCAAGGGGCAAGAGTATTGCAGAGTAGCTTTTCGGGCTGGTTTAAGGTAAGTAATGACTATAAATCTTGTCCAGAGGGTATGAAACCCCGGAATTAGCATCCTTTCACTATTTTGGAGTGACGCACACGCTGGATGAGGAGTGTGTGGTGGGAACTAATGGGGAATTTGAAATTGGTTCTTCCCGAGGCAACTATTGAGTTGCGTAATTGCATTTAAATCATATGATAAATAGTATTTTTATGCTTTTGATATATTTGGGTTGTAAGCCATGTTTGGGGTCTTGTGCCGACCTGTTTAGACCTCTTGGGGGTTGTTTTTCTGATATTCCTCCCCGTGCCGATTATGATTTACACTCAGTCATTCATGTTAAACTATTTTTGATACTCAGACTTGTTCATATTATTTTATGATATAAAATATTGTTTTGGGTCGAGAACCCCGTTTATTTATGGACCGAGTGGCATTTTTGAGAATTTTTGACTGAGTGAGGCCGAGAGCCAATATTGTGAAGATATTATGGATCGGGCTGCACGCCGCATCATATTACACTGTTATGATATGTGACATTCCGAGTGCTAGAGTTATTGATGTCATGATTTGGCTTGTTATAGCGCTTGGGCTGTAGGAGCCCCTCCGGAGTCTGTACACCCCTAGTGAGCGCATGTACCTACCGAGTGCGAGTGCCGAGTGACGAGTGCTTGGGAGGCATGAGTGACAGTGAGGTTTCCCGAGGGGCTGATGCTGAGTGATTGTGAGGTATGCTGAGTGACTGATTCTGAGTGATGATTTGCCCGAGGGGCGGTTTATGATAATTGTTTTGCCTGAGTAACTATTTATGATTTATTTCATCTTAAAACTAAGACTTCTTGAGTGTTTTACTGAAATCATTGGAAATCATACTTGTTCAAAGGAGTTTTACTGAAACTGGCTTTTAAAGCGTACTGGCTAAAAATATACACTGTTGGACATAAAGCTTTTACTAGTTGTGATTGATGATTTGCTCCTATGTGTTTCTTACTGTTCAGACTTGATTTATTTTCATTACTACTGTGTTGGAGTACTCACCATTACTCCCTGCACCTGTGTGTGCAAATTCAGGTGCTGGTACCCAGGTATAGCCATCTTATTCCGTGCGGAGCCAGAGTTGGGATACTGAGGTAGCTGTCCAGCGTCCATAGCATCTCTATTCCCTTTTCTTATTTTGTACTTAGTTCTTCGTTCCGAGATTTTGTATTATGACAGTAGTATTCTTGGTATCATTCTTAGATGCTCGTGACCTGTTGGCTCCAGATCTTGGGGATGGTTGTAGGTTGTTTAACTTTTTTTTGTTTTGCCTAAAAATTTAGAGATTTATATACGTTTATGAAATGTTGATAATGATTTGGGAAATTTTGAAAAGAAAATGTAAACATGTGATTGTTGGATGTCCTAGTTCCACGACAGGCGCCATCACGGCCGGTTTAGGATTTGGGGTCGTGACAAGTTGGTATCAGAGCTCTAGGTTGCAAAAGACTCGACGGTCATGAGCAGGTTTAGTAGTCTTGCGGATCAGTACGGAGAAGTATGTACTTATCTTCGTGAGGCTACATAAATCTTAGGAAAAATCTCATTTTCTTGAATTCTGTTGTGCCATTCTATTGAATTCTAGAAATGTAAATTTCTATTGTTGCATTCTCTCACAGATGATGAGGACACGCGCTATGGATAAGGGTGACCGGACACAAGCTAGACCCGCGAGAGGTCGAAGCCGCGGTCGAGGCCGGGGTAGAGGTAGGGGACTAGCCCGCACAGCAGCCGGGGCAGTACCAGTTGATCCCCTTACTATTAAGGATCAGGTTCCTGCCGCGGGTATTCCAGTGGGACGGGCACAGGTACCGGCAGTGCCCATTTTCATTCTGGGTCTTCAGGAGATCCTGGCTTAGATCTTGATAGTATGTACTAGCTTGGCTCAGGCAGTTTTTGTGTCTACTACTTCCGCTACATCTCAGGCTGGGGGAGGCACTCAGACTCCAGCTTCCCGGACATCTGAGCAGGTTGTACAGGGCCTTCAGACACCGGGGGCAGTTCCAGCCCAGCTGGTTGTTCGAGTTCAGGACTTTGTGGTTCCAACTATGCCGGAGGATGAGCAACGCAGACTGGAGAGGTTTAGTAGACTTCATCCTATGACATTCAACGGTAGTGAGGGCGAGGATGCCCAGGGTTTTCTGGATAAGTGTCAGAGGATACTTCGTACTGCTAGGATTCTGGAGACTAGTAGGGTCTCGTTTGCTACATTTCAGTTTTCTGGTGTTGCTTTCACTTGGTGGGAGTCTTTCGAGAGGTGTAGGCGTGTTGGTTCAGCACCCCTCTCCTGGCAGCAGTTCTCCACTATCTTTTTGGAGAAGTATGTTCCTCAGTCTCAAAAGGAGGAGCAATGCATGCAGTTTGAGCAGCTGCGTCATGGAGAGCTATTAGTGATGCAGTATGAGATACGGTATTTAGAGTTGGCTCGTCATGCTACTGAGCTAGTCCCTATTGATAGGGAGAGGATCAGGAGGTTTGTGGATGGCCTCACTTATCAGCTCCATATTTTGATGACTAGGGAGAGAGTGCCAGGTGCTTCTTTCGAGCAGGTTGTTAATATTGCTCGAGATATTGAGTCAGTTCGCCGCGAGGAGCGAGAGGAGAGGGAGGCCAAGAGGCCTCGCGGATCTGGTAGTTTCAGTGGTGCCCCTTCTAGAGGGCAGTTTCAGCACAGTAGAGGTCGCCAATTTAGACCTCCTCATCCAGTTCTCCCAGCTTATAGTGGTGCATCTTTGGGGAAGGGTCCCCGCAGCTCTCATCCGGCCCATTTTTCATTTAGTGCCCTTCCAGCTCAAAGTTCCTCCAGAGCATCATCATTCCAGGGTTCTTCTATGCACGGTTCATCCAGCAGCTATGCTGGTGCTAGGGGTTCCCTTCAGTCCCCATCTCTAGCTCCAGGGAGTGGCTTTGAGTGTGGAGAGTTTGGACATGTATGGAGGCAGTGTCCTCGTCGTTCTGGTAGTTCTTCTCAGCAGAGGGGTAATCCCTCGACTTCAGCTCCAGTCACTTCACCTTCCACCCAGGCAGCTAGGGGCCGCCCTAGAGGGGGAGGTCGAGCAGGTGGAGGTCAGGCCCGTATCTATGCACTTCCAACCAGACAAGATACTATGGCCTCCAATGCGGTGATCACATGTATAATCTCAGTCTGTCCTTGAGATGATTTTGCTTTATTTGACCCTGGTTCCACATACTCTTATGTTTTGTCATATTTTACACATTTTCTGAATATGCCTCGTGAGTCTTTAGTTATGTTTGTTCATGTGTCAACTCCGGTAGGCGATACTATTATTGTGGACCATGTGTATCGGTCGTATGTGGTATCTATTGGTGGCCTGAAGACCCGATTGGACTTATTGTTACTCAGCATGGTTGATTTTGATGTGATATTGGGCATGGATTGGTTATCCCCGTGTCATGCTATTATTGATTGTCACGCTAAGACCGTGACCTTGGCTATTCCCGGAGTTCCGAGAGTTGAGTGGAAAGGGTCTACCGAGTATGTGCCTAATAGGGTGAGATCTTACCTGAAGGCTCAACGTATGGTTGAGAAGGGGTGTTTATCTTATCTGGCTTTTGTGCGGGATGTTAGTGGTGAGGCTCCTGTTGTTGATTCTGTTCATGTGGTTCGTGATTTTCCGGACGTATTCCTCGCAGACCTGCCAGGAATGCCACCTGACATGGACATTGATTTTGGTATTGACTTGGTTCCAGGCACCCAACCTATCTCTACTCCAACTTATCGTATGGAACCAGTGGAGTTGAAGGAATTGAAAGAGCAGCTTCAGGAACTCCTAGATAAGGGGTTCATTCGGCCTAGTGTATCACATTGGGTGCACCGGTGTTGTTTGTGAAGAAGAAGGATGGTTCCATGCACATGTGTATTGATTATCGGCAGCTGAACAAGGTTATGGTAAAGAACCGGTATCCTTTGCCTCGTATTGATGATTTGTTTGACCAGCTTCAGGGAGCTAGAGTGTTCTCCAAGATCGACTTGAGATCCGGGTATCATCAGTTGAATATTCGGGACTCTAACATCCAGAAGACTGATTTCAAGACCAGATATGGTCATTATGAGTTTCTTGTTATCTCATTTTGGATGACCAATGCCCCAGCAGCCTTTATGCACTTGATGCACAATGTGTTCCGCCTTATCTTGACTCCTTCGTCATTGTGTTTATTGACGACATCTTGGTATATTCCCGATCTCGGGAGGATCATGAGCAGCATTTGAGAGTTGTGGTTCAGACTTCGAGGGAGAATAAATTGTATGCAAAGTTTTTGAAGTGTGAATTATGGCTTGATTCAGTTGCATTTTTGGTCCTTGTAGTATCTTGTGATGGGATCAAGGTAGATACGAAGAAGGTGGAGGCGGTACAGAGTTGGCCTAGACCGTCATTTGCTACGGAGATCCGCAGTTTTCCTTGGGTTGGCAGGTTACTATCACCGTTCCGTAGAGGGATTTTGATTTATTGCAGCACCCATGACCAAACTGACCCAGAAGGGTGCTCAGTTCAGGTGGACTGAGGAGTGTGAGGAGAGCTTTCCGTAGCTCAATTCAGCTTTGACCACAGCTCCGGTGTTGGTTTTGCCTACTAGTTCAGGTTCTTATACAGTTTACTATGATGCTTCTAGAGTTGGCTTGGGAGCGGTATTGATGCAGGACGGTAGGGTGATTGCCTACGCGTCTAGGCAGTTGAAGGTGCACGAGAAGAATTATCCACTGATGATCTTGAGCTAGCAGCCATTGTCCACGCCTTGAAGATTTGGCGCCATTATTTTTATGGAGTGCATTGTGAGATTTTCACTAATCATCGTAGTTTGCAGTATCTTCTAAAGCAGAAGGACTTGAATTTGCGTCAGAGGAGATGGTTGGAGATTCTCAAGGATTATGACCTCACTATTCTATATCATCCGGGGAAGGCCAATGTAGTGGCCGATGCCCTGAGTCGCAGAGCAGAGAGTTTGGGGAGTCTAGCTTACCTTCCAGCAGTAGAGCGACCTTTAGCACTAGATGTTCAGGCTTTAACATGTCAGTTGGTGTGACTGGATTTGTCAGAGCCCCCGCGAGTATTGGCTTGTGTAGCCTCCAGGTCCTTTTTTATGATCAGATTAGAGCACGCCAATATGATGACCGACACTTGCTAGTCCTTTAGGACAGAGTCCGTCGGGGTGATGCTAGGGATATGACCATTGGTGATGACGGGGTCATGAGGATGAAGGGCCGTATTTGCGTGCCCAATATGGATGGGCTTTGAGAGTTGATTTTAGCATAGGTTCGTAGCTCACGGTATTCCATTCATCCGGGTGTCGCGAAGATGTACCAGGATTTGAGACAACATTATTGGTGGAGGCGGATGAAGAAGGATATTGTGGAGTTTGTAGCTCGGTGTCTCAACTGCAAGCAGGTCAAGTATGAGCACCAGGGGCCAGGTAGGTTGCTTAAGAGGTTAGATATCCCGGAGTGGAAGTGGGAGTGGATCACCATGGACTTTGTAGTTGGTCTCCCACGGATTTTGAGGAGATTTGATGCTATATGAGTCATTGTGGATTTGCTGACCAAGTACGCACACTTCATTCCTGTTGGTACTACATATTCTTCAGAGCGGTTGGCTGAGATCTACATAAGGGAGAATGTACGATTGCATGGGGTTCCAGTTTCTATCATTTCTGACAGATGTACTCAGTTCACATCTTAGTTTTGGAGAGCCGTACAGAGAGAGTTGGGTACTCAGGTTGAGTTGAGCACAGTGTTTCATCCTCAGACAGACGGCCAGTCAGAGCGTGCGATTCAGATTTATGAGGACATGTTGCGTGGCTATGTCATTGATTTTGGGGGTTCATGGGACCAGTTTCTGCCACTCGCGGAGTTTGCTTATAATAATAGTTACTAGTCCAGTATTCAGATGGCTCCGTATGAGGCTTTATATGGTAGGAGGTGTAGATCTCCGGTTGGTTGGTTTGAGCCGGGCGAGGCCAGACTTTTGGGCACAGATTTGGTTCATGATGCGTTGGATAAGGTGAAGTTGATTCAGGAGCGACTTCGCACGGCACAGTCTAGGCAGAAGATTTATGCGGACCTGAAGGTCCGGGATGTGTCTTTCATGGAGGGAGAGAAGGTACTGCTGAAGGTGTCACCCATAAAGAGTGTTATGAGGTTCGGGAATAGGGGAAAGCTGAGTCCCCAGTTCATTGGGCCTTTTGAGGTACTTCAAAATATTGGAGAGGTGGCTTATAGACTTGCCTTACCACCTAGCTTATCGAGTGTTCATCCGGCATTCCATGTTTTGATGCTCCGGAAGTATATTCTTGATCCATCTCATGTTTTAGACTTTAACACAATTCAACTCAAGGGTGATATGTCATATGAGGTAGAGCCGGTGGCTATTTTGAGTCATCAGGTCAGAAAGTTGAAGTCTAAAGATATAGCTTCAGTGAAGGTGCAGTGGGGAGGGCAGCCAGTGAAGGAGGCCATTTGAGAGACCGAGCGGGAGATGCGGAGAAGATATCCCCACTTGTTTGAGACTCCAGGTATGTTTCTAGACCCGTTCGAGGACGAACGTTTGTTTAAGAGGGGGAGAATGCAACGACCTAGCCGGTCGTTCTGTAGAATTTGCATAGTTATTCCTGTTTCTTCTTTGTTATGCATTGCTTAGTATGTTTATGACGTGTCGGGGTCAGTTGTTTCGGGTTCGGAGTAGTCGTGGTGAGAATTGAGACACTTAGTCTCTTTAAGTAGCCTTATAGTTGGAAAAGTCAACTGGGAGTTGACTTATTGGTAAACGACCTCGAAATGCGGATTTTATGGCTTGGATAGCTTCGTTAGGTGATTTGGGATTAGGAGCGTGTTCGGAATGTAATTTTGATGTCCGGTGTAGAATTTGGCGATTTCCGGTCGGTAGGGGAAAATAGGGTATCAGTGTCGAAATGGAATTCCGGAAGTGGGAGCCGGTTTGTAATGTCATTTTGGATATGTTTGCAAATTTTCAGGTCAATCGGATGTGTTTTGGATAGTTTCGACATCTTTGGTGATATTTAGTAATTTCAAAGTTCATAGGCTTGAATTTGATGTGATTTTGGTGTTTTTGCGTTGTTTTTGGTGTTTCGAGGGCTCGACTAAGTTTGAACGAGGTTATGGGATATGTTGTCATGTTTGGTTGAGGTCCCGAGGGCCTCGGGTGAGTTTCGGGTAGTTATCGGAGTGTGTTTGGCCTTAAAGGGACTGTTATAGCTGCTGTAATTTTTGCCTGCTAGTTTCCTTATATGCGATCGCAAGAGTGGGGTCGCGATCGCATAGGTCTGTTGAGGGCAGCTGGGAATGTTTTCTATGTGATCGCCAGCGTGGGGCCACGATCGTGTGGGTGTGGGAAGACAAAGCAGTGCGGTCGCGTGGTTTCTTCTGTGAACGCATAGGGTCTGGGCGCGTGGGCAGGGCTGTGAGGTTAATGCTGTGCGAACGTGGGGCTTGGACTGCGATCACATGGGGAAGTGTGGTCAGTGCTATGCGATCGCGTTTCTCCTCACGCGAACGCGCTGAGTGTCGCGTCCCCCTTTTTCCTCGCGGAGATCGGGTTCGGGACATTTTGGGTCAAGACAACTCTTTCCTTTTGGGAAGGGGTTTGCATTTTTTTAGAGTCGCCACCTAACGATTTTAAAGGTGCGTTAGGGCACCTATGGGGTTCATTCACAACTACGTTGTTAACCATAGATAGGGTAAGGGCTTGAAATTATCCCAAGGGGAAGGTGTTAGGCACCCCTCAAGATCGACAAGTGTGGTTCCCGGCCAAATAACTTTTGTGAATTTGTACGATTTGACAAACAAACAAATAAAGGCTCAAATAAGAGGGGGTTTAAGTCCTTAAGCATACAAGGTGTTTGAAAACAATTATAGAAAGGCTAAGTTTTGAAAAGAGTTCCAATCTAAACATTTAAAGTAAATGATGTCCTAGGTTTGTGATAAAATGGATCACATCAATGCAATACCTGGTATGACACTCCTCAAAGAAGGGCTACACTTGGTATTAGTGCATCGGTCATAATGTCCATATTCTACCCTTTCCCACCCCATAAAGGTAACTAAAGCGCGTGTTGGTCGCGGACTCTATTGCGTGTTGTTACCCGCCCCTTCCTATTAATCCCGGAGGAGGTTAGGACTACTATCCTAAAAAGGAGGTACTAGGCATACCCTCAGGTTTGAAAGGTAAAATTCTAAGGCGACAAATAAAGAACACATAGGACTGCAGTAAATGGGAACACATAGGAGAATGTAAGAGGCTCAAATTTACCTCCGCAGTTAATGCACATAACATCACGACTCAAACACATTTAAGGGCAGTATTTAAGTTCAGAATCCTAAAACATGGTGTCTAAGTGAGTTTAGAATATAAACAGATAGGCAGACCTGTCTTATTACTCAGGAAAGGGTCCTAATCAATTTGCCTACTGGTTTTAGCATGCTGGTAGTTAAACATGATCACAAAGACAGATCTGTTTTTTTTTTTTTTTTTTGTAATTGATTACCTAAGGCTTGCCTAGGTGTAAAATAACATGCAACAATTGTACTGGTTTATTAAGGATTCCGGACTATTAATCCTAATAGCATGTGATTCTAAATATGAGCAAAGTACTGATTGATAGTCTATTTAGAACATAGGACTGTGTGTTTAAGCTAAGTATGATCCTATGAACATGATATCTAATATGCATAGACAGATATGCAGAATGCAGAATTCCTAGACAGGATTTTCTAAGTGCATAAAATCACAGTATTTTTAAACATACTTTCAGAAGATGCAGCAAGTATGAGAATGACTGATTTTAGTAGCGGATTGTTACCCTAAGCGGGATTTCTAGGTGGACTACATGATTATTACATTATTGCACAGCTTCAGGGACAACATAAGTGACATGTTTTAATAGTTGTTCACCTATAACATGATCTCTACGTATATAGCATGGCAAAGCATGATTGCAGATTTGTTAACACATTCGCTTAAGGCAGGATTTAAAAATACATTCTCAGAATCACATGATAGCAGTTTTTTCTTTATTGTTATTACTGATCCTATGAACATGATTTTCTAGGTGAGGATGATATGCTGAAAGAAAAGCAGGTGTATCAACATGTATGTCATGCTTGATCCCTAGTCATGGTTACTAGTGTGCACATGGAGAAAAGTAAACCTAGAGAGACATGATATCTACCCAGACTTATACTATAGCATGCATACCACACCCATTTTCCACTATTCAGCCCCAGAATAGTATTTACAAATTATTACAAGCCTTTGAATATGAATTACATAATTAAAATAGGAAAAGAAGAAGTTAACTATAGGGAGCCTTCCACAGTAGGACCAAGTGTCCAGTTCCTCAATGCCATGTAATGTTATTCATAACCTTTCATAATCTGGGTGTGTCAGAGTTCCCTAAGGATCTCAGAGGACCCCGGGCAGTGCTCACACCCAGATTTCATAGCCAAGATGGAGTAAGTGCAGTGTGGAAGAGCCAGCTCTTATGTGTCAAAGTTCAGAGGGAGCTCAAAGGTCCCTAAGCAATGCTCACACAAAAGGGGCAGAACCTAGGCTTCTAAGAGTATATGTGAGAGTGCTTGATATAGTTTAAAAGAATAGAGTTGAAAACAGTTTTCTGAAAATCGATTGTAAAGAAAAAACAGATTTAGAAAGAGCTTGTCTTAGTGAAAGCAGTTTGAAAGAGAGGAAGTAGGATAGTTAATGACTCAGAATCATGACAACATACATAGTGCAGGGAGACAGACACAAATAGGGAATAGGGGATAGGGGACAAGTAGGCCATACATAGAAACAGATTTGTATACAAGTTAACATTAGAGATGCACTAAAGCATCACAGACCTGTACAGGGCCTAAACAATCACAGACATAGTTGGTCACAAAGAGTTCATGCCAGAACTTAATAGAAACAGAATGAGGGAGTACCACAGAGGGCAGCACATGATCAACATAGTTTCACATAGGTTTGAGAAGAGATTCAAGGTACAACATATAGACTAAGTAACATGTGGTGCATGTTGTAGTATACTAAGAGTTGAGGAAGACATAAGTGAGGCAGAATCATGTTGAAACATGCAAAGGGGGGAGGGGTAGTGACATGCTGAGCATAGCATGCAGACTAATTGCAAGTAAAACAACTAAACCATAAGTAGAAGCATATTAAGAACAAGATGAATCAAAATACCCAAAGAAACATATTATTTTGAAGCTCTAAATATAAATTGAAGACATACTAGTTAGGAGATAGTAAGTACAGAATGAAGAGTACGCAAAGTAGAATAACTAGTTTTGGCTTGCAGCCGACTAGTAATAGTAGAAAGTAATCAGAGGAAGAACAGTAGAGAATATGTGAGTAAGAGAGGGTCTGAACAATGTGTGTTTTCGTGTCTTGTTAATAAAAGAGCAAGGTACATATATAGTGTAAGTCTAGGCAGCAAATAAGTTAAAAACCAAAGTCAATCAGTAATTATGAGACTGTGTATCAATTAGTATAAAATCAGCATAGATACTCCCTTAATTGATGGAGTTAACTTCAAACGGTAATAGACAGGTAGCCAAATAAGGCAAGATACCATAAGATGGGAATATAAGTACAAGTATAGGACAAGTACAAGTATAGGACAAGTAATTAGGTTAGGTACTGAATATCCAATTAAGGAAAATGCTTAACAATCACACTGACAGTATAATCAACTATAGAGTAAGGTAGGAAAATATTTCATAAGTAAAAAAAAATCAGTAAAGAATATCACAGGAAAATCAATGAAGCATGTCAATCACAGGGAATCAGGGATTCCGCTAGAAGGTAATATTAACCAAAGGAAAGTATTGCAACTAAACGAAGCAAACACAGCATAAGCAAGAATATGCAGAGTAGGGTAAGAGAATCACATAAAATAGGGATTTACGTTAGAACATAGTAAAATGATTAAAGGAAATAACGGAGTAAACATGATACGAGCAGAGGACATAAAGATTAGAAACCCTAATGAACAAAATATGGTAAAGTCACATAAAAGCTCAGACCATTCGTGGGAAACATGTACACATACAGGTTAAACGAGCAAATTCATCAAAACAGACTCAGAATCCTAAGATTAAGGCAACACCACTTAGGGTTTCCAACATAGTAAGTCAGATGAGGGAAAAAACACAAATAAATCGTGCAAACATAGTAGAAATTATAGAATAATACTTAAAATCAGAAAGAGAATCATTCTTTTTTTTGATAAAGGTGTTAAGAAACCCTAGCTTGAAGATTAAGAGTCATTATTAAAGAAAACTTGGAATCTTTAAGGAAAATAGCAAACAATAACTCAGAATACATCCAGATCTGTCATAGATCTAAGAAATAGAGAGCCAACAATTAGGGTTTTAGTGAGATAACCCAAAAAGAGAGAAAATCAGCTCAGAAACCATAGGTTTTGGCCGGAGATGGGAAGATCTTACTCGAACAGGTCAAGGGTGGCCTGAGAAGGCATGAACAATCATGGGGTGAGGTGAACTGCTTCTTGATCTCTTGAGGACCTTAGGACAGTGATACCCGGTGTAGGAGGGAGCCATGAAGCTAAGAAGGGTGAGGACCCATGGTTTCCGGCAAGAGAGATAGCCGTAGAAGACGAACCATCTTCATCGGAGAAGAAGAGACTGGAAGTCTCTAGAGAGAATCGGAGAGATAGAGAGATAATGTGAGAGAACCAAATGAGGGGAAGGGGGTAGGTCGTTTAGGGTTTAATTTAGGAAAGTCTAATCTAGACCGTTGATCAGATTTGATCAACGGTCGAGATTGATCCTGGGTTGGGCCGGGTAGGAATTTGGGTCTGGGCTAGGTGCTATAATTAAAATTAAAGGATGGCTATTAGTTAAATACCCCTTAAAAAATAGATAAATAATTAATAAAAAATAGCTAGTGAATATAAAAAGTGAAATTAATGCTAAATAAATAAAATTAAGGTAATTAGTTAATATTAAAAAATATGAAATGACAAATTATTGCTTTAAATGGCATAAATTGCATAATTAGGCTATAATTGTAAAATTGCTGTAATTATAGCTAAAATAATGCCAAATTGGCTAATTTATGAAACAATTAAATCCTAATAGGATTAAAATGATATATTGAGCTGGGCAATATTTTAGAATTTATTTATAACACAATCTATGTATAATTATTGAATAAAAATACTGAATAAATTGGAAGAGAAAATTAATAAAATATGTAAAGTTATGAGAAAAAATGTCAGTTATCATGAAAAGTGATTTTGAAGGCATTTATGCAAAATAAAAATAGTTTGAGAAAAAATTGGGTATCAACACTGAGTAAGTCGTAAGATCTAGGCAGTGTATTTAAATAGCCCATCCGCGCCCCTTCACCACTTTTTAACCATTTTTTATCGGGATTGAAGCTTTTTAGAGAGATTTTTGAGGAAATCAAAGGGGAATCACTTGGAGGTAATATTCTTGACTTCATAACTCGATAATATATTAATTTCTAAGCAATTTCACTTGAAATTAAACCCCAATTGGGGGAAAAGGTGGTGAAGGGTCGTGGGAGGATGAGGATTTTTGTTGTGTGAATTTTATCGAATTCCGAGACGTGGGCTCGGGGTCGAGTTTGGAAAATTTCGGGAATTGTGCTTAATTTTGATAGTTTTTGATTAAGTTTCGTCTCCCTAGCATATTTTGATGTTATTAATCTGATTTTGATAGACTCGGAGCTTTTGGGAGCCGACTCGAGGGGCACGTGTATTGCGGAGTAGCTTTTCGGGTTGGTTTGAGGTAAGTACTGACTATAAATCTTGTCCTGAGGGTATGAAACCCCGGACTTAGCATCCTTTCACTGTTTTGGAGTAACGCACACGCTGGATGACGAGTGTGTGGCATGCACTAATGGGGAATTTGAAATTGGTTCTTCCCGAGGCAACTATTGAGTTGCGTAATTGCATTTAAATCACATGATAAATAGTATTTTTATGCTTTTAATATATTTGGGTTGTAAGCCATGTTTGGGGCCTTGTGCCGACCTGTTTAGACCCTTTGAGGGCTGTTTTCCGGATATTCCTCCCTCTGGTGATTATGATTTACACTCAGTCATTCATGTTAAACTGTTTTAGGTACGCAGACTTGTTCATATTATTTTATGATATAAAATACTATTTTGGGTCGAGAACCCGTTTATTTATGGCCCGAGTGATATTTTTTAGAATTTCTGACTGAGTGGGTCCGAGAGACAATATTGTGAGGATATTATGGATCGGGATGCACATCGCAGCATATTACACTATTATGATATGTGAGAGGCCAAGTGCCAGAGTGATTGATGCCATGATTTGGCTTGTTATAGTGCTTGGGCTGTAGGAGTCCCTCCGGAGTCTGTACACCCCCAGTGAGCACAGGTACCTACCGAGTACGAGTGTTGGGTGCCGAGTGACGAGTGCTTGGGAGGCATCAGTGATAGTGAGGTTGTCAGAGGAGCTGATGAAGAGTGATTGTGAGGTATGCTGAGTGACTTATTCTGAGTGATGATTTTCCCGAGGGGCGGTTTATGATATCTGTTTTTCCCTGAGTAACTATTTATGATTTATTTCATCTTTAAACTAAGACTTCTAGAGTATTTTACTGAAATCATTCGAAATCACACTTGTTCAAAGGATTTTTATTGAAACTGGCTTTTAAAGCGTACTGGTAAAAAATATTCACTGTTGGACATAAAGCTTTTACTTGTTGTAATTGATGATTTTCTCCTATGTGTTTCTTACTGTTCAGACTTGATTTATTTTCATTACTACTAAGTTGGCGTACTCACCATTACTCCATGCACCTCTATTACCTTTTCTTATTTTGTACATAGTTCTTCGTTCCGAGATTTTGTATTATGATAGTAGTATTCTTGGTATCATTCTTAGATGCTCGTGACCTGTTGCCTCCAGATCTTGGGGATGCTCGTAGTCTGTTTAACTTGTTTTGTTTTGCCTAAAAATTTAGAGATTTATATACATTTATGATATGTTGATAATGATTTGGGAAATTTTGAAAAGAAAATGTAAATATGTGATTGTTGGCTGGCCTAGTTCCACGATAGGCGCCATCACGACCGGTTTAGGATTTGGGGTCGTGAAAAGTTGGTAGCAGAGCTCTAGGTTGCATATGACTCGACGGTCATGAGAAGGTTTAGTAGAGTCTTGCTGATCGGTACGGAGACGTCTGTACTTATCTTCGAGAGGCTACAGAACTCTTAGGAAAAATCTCATTTTCTTGAATTTTGTCGTGCCATTTTATTGATTTTAGAAATCTAAATTTCTGTTGTTTGATTCTCTCACAGATGGTGAGGACACGCGCTACGGATCAAGGTGACCAGACACCAGCTAGACCCACGAGAGGTCGAGGCCGTGGTAGAGGTAAGGGACCAGCCCGCGCAGCAGCCGGGGCAGTACTAGTTGATCCCCCTGCTATTCAGGATCAGGTTCCCGCTGCTGGTATTCCAGCGGGACAGGCTCATGAAACCGGCAATTCACATTGTCATTCCGGGTCTTTAGGAGACCTTGGCTCAGATCTTGATAGTATGTACTAGCTTGGCTTAGGGAGTTGCTGTGTCTACTACTGCCGCTACATCTCATGCCGGGGGAGGCACTCAGACTCCAGCTGCTCGGACACTTGAGCAGGTTGTACAGGGCCTTCAGACACTGGGGCCAGTTCCAGCCCAGCCGATTATTCCAGTTCTGGACTTTGTGGTTCCAGTTATGCCGGAGGATGAGCAGCGTAGACTGGAGAGGTTTAGTAGACATCAGCCTCCGACATTCAGCGGTATTGAGGGCGAGGATGCCTAGGGTTTTCTGGATAAGTGTCGAGGATACTTCGTACTGCTGGGGTTCTGGAGACTAGTGGGGTCTCGTTTGCTACATTTCAGTTTTCTAGTGCTGCATTCACTTGGTGGGAGTCTTTCGAGAGGCGTAGGCTTTTTGGATCAGCACGCCTCACCTGGCAGAAGTTCTCCACTATCTTTTTGGAGAAGTATGTTCCTCAGACTCACAGGGAGGAGCAGCACATGTAGTTTGAGCAGCTGCGTCAGGGAGAGCTATCAGTGACGTAGTTTGAGATGCGGTATTCAGAGTTGGCTCGTCATGCTACCGAGCTAGTCCCTACTAATAGGGAGAGGATCAGGAGGTTCGTGGATGGCCTCACTTATCAGCTCCATATTTTGATGAATAGGGAGAGAGTGTCAGGTTCCACCTTCGAGCAGGTTGTTGATATTACTCGAGTTATTAAGTCAGTTCGCCGTGAGGATCGAGAGGAGAGGGAGGCCAAGAGGCCTCAGAGATCTGGTAGTTTCAGTGGTGGCCCTTCCAGAGGTAAGTTTCATCACAGTAGAGGTCGCCCATTCAGACCTCCTCATCCATTTTTCCCAGCTTATAGTGGCGCATCTTCGGGGCAAGGTCCCCGCAGATCTCATCTGGTCCATTCTTCAGTTAGTGCCCTTCCAGCTTAGAGTTCCTCCAAAGCATCATCATTCCAGGGTTCTTCTATGCACGGTTCATCCAGCAGCTATCCTGGTGCTAGGGGTTCCCTTTAATCCCCATCTCCATCTCCAGGGAGTTGCTTTGAGTGTGGAGAGTTTGGACATGTATGGAGGCAGTGTCCTCGTCGTCCTGGTAGTTCTTCTCAGCAGAGGGGTCAGCCCTCGACTTCAACTCCAGTCAGTTCACCACCCGCCCAAGCAGCTAGGGGTTAGGGTCAGGCCTGTATCTATGAACTTCCAGCCAGACCAGATGCTACGGCCTCCGATGCGGTGATCACATGTATTATCTCAGTCTGTCACCGAGATGCTTTGGCTTTATTTGACCCTGGTTGCACATACTCTTATGTTTCGTCATATTTTGCCCATTTTCTGGATATGGCCTGTGAGTCTTTAGTTACGTCTGTTCATGTGTCGACTCCGGTAGGCGATACTATTGTTGTGGACCGTGTGTATCGGTCGTGTGTAGTATATATTGGGGGCCTAGAGATTCGAGTGGACTTATTGTTACTCAGCATGGTTGATTTTGATGTGATATTGGGCATGGATTGGTTATCCCTGTGTTATGCTATTCTTGATTGTCACTCTAAGATCGTGACCTTGGCTATGCCCGGAGTTCCGAGAGTTGAGTGGAAGGGGTCTACTGAGTATGTGCCTAGCAGGGTGATTTCTTACCTAAAGGCTCAATGTATGGTTGAGAAGGGGTGTTTATCTTATCTGAATTTTGTGAGGGATGTTAGTGGTGATACTCCTACTGTTGATTCTGTTCCTGTGGTCCATGATTTTTCGGACGTATTCCCTGCAGACCTGCCAGGCATGCCACCTGACAGGGACATTGATTTTGGTGTTGACTTGGTGCCAGGCACCCAGCCTATCTCTACTCCAACTTGTCATATGGCACCAGTGGAGTTGAAGGAATTGAAAGAGAAGCTTCAGGAACTCATAGATAAGGGGTTCATTCGTCCTAGTGTGTCACCTTGGGGTGCACCGGTGTTGTTTGTGAAGAAAAATGATGGTTCCATGCGCATGTGTATTGATTATCGGCAGCTGAACAAGGTTACGGTGAAGAACCGGTATCATTTCCTCGTATTGATGATTTGTTTGACCAGCTTCAGGGATCTAGAGTGTTCTCCAAGATCGACGTGAGATCTGGGTATCATCAGTTGAAGATTCGGGACTCTGACATCCAGAATACTGCTTTCAGGACCAGATATGGTCATTATGAGTTTCTTGTTATGTCATTTGGGTTGACCAATGTCCCAGCAGCCATTATGCACTTGATGCACAGTGTGTTGCGGCCTTATCTGACTCATTCATCATTGTGTTATTGACGACATCTTGGTATATTCCTGATCTCGGGAGGATCATGAGCAACATTTGAGAGATGTGCTTCAGACTTTGAGGGAGAAGAAGTTGTATGCAAAGTTTTCGAAGAGTGAATTCTGGCTTGATTCAGTTGTATTTTTGGACCATGTGGTGTCTTGTGATGGGATCAAGGTAGGTATAAAGAAGGAGGAGGCGGTACAGAGTTGGCCTAGACCGTCATCAGCTACAGAGATCCACAGTTTCCTTGGGTTGGCAGGTTACTATCGTCGTTTCCTAGAGGGATTTTCATCTATTGCAGCACCCATGACCAGACTGACCCAGAAGGGAGCTCAATTCAGGTGGGCTGAGGAGTGTGAGGAGAGCTTTCAAAAGCTCAAGTTAGCTTTGACCACAACTCTGGTGTTGGGTTTGCCTACTAGTTTAGGTTTTTATACAGTTTACTGTGATGCTTCTAGAGTTGGCTTAGGAGCGGTATTGATGCAGGACGGTAGGGTGATTTCCTACGCGTCTAGACAGTTGAAAGTGCACGAGTAGAATTATCCAGTGCATGATCTTGAGCTAGCATCCATTGTCCACGCCTTGAAGATTTGGCATCATNATCTAGGCAGTTGAAGGTGCACAAGAAAAATTATCCAGCGCATGATCTTGTGCTAGCAGCCATTGTCCACGCCTTGAAGATTTTGCGCCATTATTTGTATGGAGTGCATTGTGAGATTTCCACTGATCATCGTAGTTTGCAGTATCTGCTGAAGCAGAAGGACCTGAATTTGCGTTAGAGGAGATGGTTGGAGCTTCTCAAGGATTATGACCTCACTATTCTATATCATCCGGGGAAGGCCAATGTAGAGGCCGATGCCCTGAGTCGCAGAGCGGAGAGTTTGNGATGGTTGGAGCTTCTCAAGGATTATGACCTCACTATTCTATATCATCCGGGGAAGGCCAATGTAGAGGTCGATGACCTGATTCGCAGAGCAGAGAGTTTGGGGAGTCTAGCCTACCTTTCATCAACAGAGTGACCTTTAGCACTTGATGTTCAAGCTTTAGCAGGTCAGTTGGTGTTATTGGATTTGTCAGAGCCCTCGTGGGTATTGTCTTGCGTAGCCTCCAGGTCTTCTCTTTATGATCAGATTAGAGCATGCCAGTATGATGACTGACACTTGCTAGTCCTTTAGGACAGAGTCCGTCGAGGTGATGCCGGGGATGTGATCATTGGTGATGACGGGGTCATGAGGATGCAGTGCCGTATTTGCGTGTCCAACGTGGATGGGCTTCGAGAGTTGATTTTACCATAGGCTTATAGCTCGCGGTATTCCATTCATTCGGGTTCCGCGAAGATGTACCAGGATTCGAGACAACATTATTGGTGGAGGCGGATGAAGGAGGATATTGTGGAGTTTGTAGCTCGGTGTCTCAACTTCCAGCAGGTCAAGTATGAGCACCAAAGTCCAGGTGGGTTGCTTTAGAGGTTAAATATTCCGGAGTGGAAGTGGGAGCGAATCACCATGGATTTTGTAGTTGGGCTCCCACGGAATTCGAGGAGATTTGATGCTATAAGGGTCATTATGGATCAGCTGACCAAGTCCGCGCACTTCATTCCTGTTGGTACTACATATTCTTTGGATAGGTTGGCTGAGATCTACATCAGAGAGATTTTCCGATTGCATGGGGTTCCAGTTTCTATCATTTCTGACAGAGGTACTCAGTTCACATCTCAGTTTTGGAG
>ML451223.1:39917-63224 GCA_005239535.1 Nicotiana rustica
CCATTACTCCCTGCACCTCTGTGTGCAGATTCAGGTGCTGGTACCGAGCGTTAGCCATCTTATTCCGTGCGGAGTCAGAGTTGGGATACTGAGGTAGCTGTCCAGCGTCCACAACATCTCTATTACCTTTTCTTATTTTGTACATAGTTCTTCGTTCCGAGATTTTGTATTATGACAGTAGTATTCTTGGTATCATTGTTAGATGCTCGTGACCTGTTGGCTCCAGATTTTGGGGATGGTTGTAGACTGTTTAACTTGTGTTGTTTTGCCTAAAAATTTAGAGATTTATATACGTTTATGAAATGTTGATAATGATTTGGGAAATTTTGAAAAGAAAATATAAATATGTGATTGTTGGCTGGCCTAGTTCCACGATAGGCGCCATCACAACCGGCTTAGAATTTGGGGTCGTGACAATTTCACTTTTGTAAAAGGTTTTGAACCTCATTTGGATGCTTTAGAAAGGAATTCCAGCCTTTATAATTTAAAGAGAAGTACATAAGTTTGGATCCTCCCGCTTTAAAAATCCTCTCTAGTTTGACCCAAAAAAATCCTCTTTTAGTTTTTACTGGGAATTTGTTTAATTTTTGTTCAATCGTGCATGTATTATAGACAATGTAGTAATGATATCTTTGAATGTTTAAACAAAGCAAGTGTTCATACAATAAAAATTAAATTTAGTAGCTAAAATGGTGGGAGTACCGGAATTTTTGGAGTGAATATATAAAATATGTATTATCCTAATCATGATTAAAACTTGCAAAGTGCCTACATTCCTCTCTCCCTATTGGGATGACGTTACAGTTTGTATTTCTCTTAATTTTTACACAAAAACCCGTGTAATATTGAAGAATATTCTCGTCATTAATGATAGTTTAAGAAATATTATAGCTAATCAGTAATCAAATCTAATCAACATTGACAGTTGAGTATAAATATGACCTTTCCAAAGTTTACCATGTTATAATGCAGTTTGTATCTGTCACTTAATTTTTCCAGAAATATATTTTCAGTTAATACAGCATAGAAGTTACAAGTAAATCCATTGACACAAACGCTTAATTAATTATCTCTCAATATTAATTAAAATGGGACATGTGTCTCTTAGCTAATTAGTACAATCCAACCAAACTTGTTTGAATGATTGTTACATATCATAACATATCGCATTGTATTATATTATATTATGTCGTTTGATGAATATTTATATTTGGATAGATTATATCGTTTGACGTCGTTGCAAGATATTAAGCACCATCAATATGAAGAATAAACTTATAATATTATTGAAATAAATTATGATACGGGGTAGAATCATTATATAAAAAGGTCAGGTGAAGAATAAAATAAATCATTTAATGACAATGAAGGGCGGAATACGAGAAAAAATAAGGTAACTACACAATCACACCAAATTACTCGTTGCATAAAGTGTGCCACTTTACGCCGTTGCGTAACGACAGATTTAACGATACGGTACAATAAAATGTAAGTAACAATCAAAATAGACATTATATCTAAAGTAACAATACGACACAACACAATATGCCCCACTGCATGCCCCTTATTATATTGTTGATTTATGTAAAATATATAAGTTTTTTCACTATCTTTACATATTAATATTATTTGTACTAATAATATACTAATTAACTATGAATTACACAGGATTACATTACTACATCTATACATCAAAATAATTCACATAAATTGCTTCAATGAGCATCAACAACAAAACTACGTTTACAAATTTTATGTAAAAATAGAAAAGCCAACTACCATATGCTCAGTGTCCCATGATCTTACTGATCAAGCTCCACTTAGTTCTTTTACATGAAAGCTGTCAGTTGCATACTAGCTTCTTAAATACATATATTTGAGATTATTCCAGTTTCAATATATATGGTCTTCTTTATGCAAATAGCAGATTGATGAGGTCCCTCTAACACAAAGGAAGAGAGTAATTAGGAGCATCTGTAATTAGACTGAAGTTAAGTTGAGAACAAGTGCCGCCTAGAAACCCAACTTTCGCAATGACTAAAAGGGTTAATAATAACCTTATTACTGATCAGCCCATGATCTTCTGGATGATATTTACCGGATGTAGCACTCTTAATAAATGGATGATTAAGCAGCATATCTGCAGTCCATCTCCAATTATTATCCTTTTCGAAACACTTGGCCAAGAAGTCCTTGCATATATTAGAAACCTTACTCGGAATCACTAGTTCTTCATGTATAATCTTGAAGTACAAATCGACAATATTTTCACAGCACGACCATAACCGCCTCCCCGTGATCATCTCTACAACTATGCAACCAAGTGCCCATATATCAACAGCTTTACCATGAATCCCATGATCTACAGATTCTGGCGAAGCATAAAGCAGAGTCCCTCTATGACGACGATACATTATTGACCCTCTATCCCAATATGTATGTGTTTCATTTTTTACAGTTCTCAACGCCAGTCCAAAATCAGTCAACTTGAGGCGCACATCGACAATACTATCGTATTCGTGATCGACAGTAGGAAAAACAAGTATATTACCCGGTTTCAGATCGCAGTGAATGAAACCTTTACGATGAACATGAGAAATCCCTGTCAAAAGCTGGAAAGTATAGTATGCAACCTCCGATTCTTCAACCATCTCCTTAGACTTAGAGTAGATATTAATCAAATCATGCAAAGTGCCACCAATAGCATATTCGAGCAAGAGGTTATAAGTATGTTTACCGTTTTCGACACTTACATCTTCTCCAAAGCATTGAACTACGTATGGCGACCCTTTCAGTGCATCCAATATTCTACCTTCCATTGAAAGCGAAGACGAATCCTTCACTTCTGCAGATTTCACTGCGACAAAAGTAGACGAACCATCTTTTGGTGCGGCAAGAGACACAGTTCCATAAGAACCAGCACCCAATACCTTCAGCTTAGTCCAATACATGACTTTTCTATCAATTATTTCACCCTAAACGTATTCTTAACCATAACAATGAGAATAAATCAAGGATGAATGCAAGCTTTAATTCTTTGAGTAACTTCTTTTTCTTTAGTTTGTAACCTAACACTATTAATAAAAGTAGACGATAACTTCTTTAGCTACTTAATTCATTTAGAGACCTTCTTACTTATATAATGCATGCCGTAAGGTAATTCAGAATCCTATTTATATATGGATTATGCCTTCATTTTAGTTTGTTTCCATAATAGATTAATTATTCGCCAAGTAATTAATTAGGACTCACTTATGAAAACATAATAAATAAAACCTTTGTTTCCTAAACCTCTTCAATGACGGCTTTCCAAAACCTATTTCCTTGCAATTTACTTCATCAATTACTTTGATGAGCACGTACGTTCTCAAGGTAATTAACTACACTTCTGTTGTACTCCACGAGAAATTACAAAAATAAAAAAGTCTAAATTCGAAATGAGTTAATTGAAATTCTAAATTTTAAAAATATTAAACGTACTGAATATGCATATTTTGCGAACAAAATGATTTTAGAAGTTTGACCTGAGTATTCTTTTCATATAGTTTTTGAGGGAAATATTTTCACTTGTTAATTATGTGATTTAAAAATTCAAAATATATATAATTAAAAAAGAGAGTAGCCATGGATATTTAGTGAGTTCCTCATGTAATACAAATGAATGGAGCAAACAAATAAGTATAAATATTTCTCAACGAGCAATAAATTAAAATCAATCGTGAGTTAATCTATTTTACATAATATATGGGAAATTGAAATGTTAGCTTTTTTATCTTTTTTATTACGGGATTCCGATAAGTATGATTTTATGGTGTGTTCTGGCCAATAACTAGAGATATTTGTTACGTCGCTTGTTGTTCTTTTCTTTTTAATAAGGCAAATTCATCCAAACAAATAAACTAAAGCATACTTTATTAAGGAAATGGGTCTAAATTCGCCTATTTTATTATTCGAAGTTATTCAATTGTACGTTGTTACATTAACGGTTGGATATTTACATTTAATGATTCGACTTATCAATTATTCACTTTTAAATGTACTAATTCGTTAATCAATTAATAAATATCGGTTGGTTCACTATCAGAGTAGCGGTTATTATCGATCGGTTTATCATTTGACTTTGCTGCTTGCACCCCCCCCCAAAAAAAAGACTTTGCTGATTTCTCAAAGAATAACTTGGAAAATTGAGTAATCCACCACTGCAGTGATAAGCCGATAAGAAAATTGAGTAATTCACCACGATAATGATAAGACGATAAATATAAAAGATTTAATTCGTTCACCAATCGAATATCCAATAATCTGATACCAATAAGTTAATTCTACCATTGCATTATCAGTTATGTTTTGATTTTGAATAGCCCTAGTGAAAAGGGATGGACGGATTTGATAATAACGAATGGAATGATCCAATAATATATAATGTTCGGTATTATTATGATGGCCTCTGTAATTCATATCATCATAATATAGCATATATTATATATACCATATATAGTACTATATTATAAGTCACTACAATAAATTTGGCCTAAGACCACATTAATTTTAGACAACGCTAGGAAAGTGTCACGGCCCGATTTACCCTCCGGAAGATCGTGACGGCACCTAGTCTCTACCACTAGGTAAGCCTAAATTTGCGGAAAATAAATATAATATAATAAATAAAAACAGAAAGAAGAACACAGAAGACATAACATAGCCGCTCGACATGTACAATTATACTTCCCAAAACCCGGAATGTCACATTAGTCACAAGCTCTGTACCAAAAGTAGCTCTATACAACGAAGAAGCAGAAATACATAAGATATATATGCCTATACTAGAGTAGAAGGGGACTCGTGGGATTCTGCGGACGCGGCAGAATTACCTCGCGGTCTCCTCGAAGCTGCTAAAGTGACTCCTAGACACGAAACTGAGTGCTGGTACTTGGATCTGCACACAAAAACATGTGCAGGAAAGGACATGAGTACACCACAAATTGGTACCCAGTAAGTTCCAAGCCTAACCAGTCAAGTAGTGACGAGGTCAGGTTAAGGCTCTGCTGGATATTTTTTTTATAAGTAAAATAGTTTAAAATAACACAGAAGGATATAATTCTAAGGAAAACAGTAAAGATGAATAGTCTGAAAATAAACAACAACAGGGAGCCCTCGACTCAGCACAACGTATCACCTAGTAGAAAAATGTAAAGATGCAGTACAAGGGGAAAGCTCCCGGAATACATCTGTAGTCCAAATTTAAATATGCTATGCAGTACAGGGGGAAAGCTCCCGGAATACGTCCGTAGTCCCAATTTAAATATGCAATGCAGTACATGGGGAAAGCTCCCGGAATACGTCCGTAGTCCCAATTTAAATATACAATGCGAACAAATGTCGGATACAGTTTATTTAAAACAGTTCAGGACAATTCACAGACAAGAATAAGGACAAACTACCTACACATGGTGCACATAATAACAAATAGGGCAATTAAAGTAAAAACAGGTAGACATGCTCCTCCCTAATCTAATCTACACAAATAGTACATTAAACAGTGAAATAGGAGTAAAATGATTCATGTCATGGGAAGAAAAATGGAATTTTAGCAACAATGGCCCTTGTACGTACTCGTCACCTCACGTATACGGCGCCCAAACAACAAATAGTGTCAAAATAACCTAAGGGGAAATACCCAACACAGAGTTAGGCAAGCCACTTACCTCGACTGCTCTACTCAACTCAAAACCACGCTCGTGCCCCGAGTATCCGACTCTGAATAGTCCAAATCTATTCAATTCGATTGCATAATGTAAATATCACTTTAAGGAATCAAAATAGCTAATTAGTTCGAAGCTAATACGCGAAATTAGGAAAATTTCTCAAAAAATCTCTCGGGCCCACGTCTCGGAATCGGGTAAAAATTATAAATTCTGAACACCCATTCACTCACGAGTCTAACCATATAAGAATTACTAAAATCGGATATCAAAATCCCGATCAAAACTCAAAATTTTTGCCTAAGAACTTTATCCAATTTCCCCCCCAATTTTCCACCATAATTTCGAAATTAAAGGATAGATTTAAGAGCATAATCCCGGAAATTAATCTAAACCGAGTAGGAATCACTTACCCAAATTGCCCAAATGAAAATCTCTCCAAAAATCGCACTTTCTCGAGCTCTCAAGTTCAAAATATGAATTATGGCTTAAACCCTCGATTTTGGGTTTTAAAAATCTGCCCAGGTGAGGGTTCATCACGTTCGCGAAAGAACCATCGCGAATGCGAAGAGTAAAAGACACGCGCCCAGAATTTGGCGTACGCGAACGTGTACCAGGGACTGCGAACGCGGGCTACTGACTCCCTAACCCTACGCGAACGCGTCACCCATCACGCGAACACGAAGGGTAAAACACTGGACCCGCTGAAGCCTAATTCCTTCTTCGCGAACGTGGCCTGGACCACGTGTTCGTGATGAGCACTGGACTAAACCATCGCGTTCGCACATAGCCTAACGCGATCTCATAGAGTAATCTCCCACCTTTCCCAGCTTAGCCTATGTGTTCGCAACACCCCTCATGTGAACGCATAGAAAAACACCAGCACCAGAAAATTTGATCCTTCCTAAGTCCAAATTTCAACCCACTGAGCATCCAAAACACACCCGAGGCCCCCGGGACCTCAACCAAACCTACCAACCAGTCCTAATACCTCATTTGAACTTAGTCGAACCTTCAAAACACATCACATAACACCAAAATCACAATTTATGCATGGATTCAAGCCTAAGGATTTATGAAATTTCCAAAATCCACAACTGATGCCGAAACACGTCAAAACTAGTCCGAATGACCTCAAAATTTTACACACATGTCACAAATGGCACGAAGGACCTATATCCACTTTCGGAATTCCATTCCGAGCCTAATATATCAAAATTTCCCCTATTGGCCGAAATCGCCAAAATTCTAACTTTCGCCAATTCAAGCCTAACTCTACTACAGACCTCGAAAATACATTATGAACACGCTCCTAACCCCAAAATCACCCAGCGGATCTAATGGAGTCGACGAATTCCATTTTGGATCCGTCTTCACGTAGTTCCAACTACGACCCGATTTCTAAAGCTTAAACTCACATATAAGGACTATGTGTCCAAAAACTCTCCAAAATTCACAACTAAACATTCCGACAAGTCCCAAAAGCAGAAATAGACATGGAAAAAGCAGTTATTAGGGGATCGGGGCGCTAAGTTCTTACAGAAAGTGTTGCCAATAGTGCTATGGGAACTGATGATAGGCTATAATTACATATTTTAGTCACTTATTACACTCTAACTTACTGCACTTTAATTGAATTTGAGCTTTAATCGCTAGTGTTTTGCACTAATTGTGTGTTTTATGCCTTGTAGGAGTGATTCCGAGATATATCAATGTTATGGAATGAATTCAAGTGATTTGTAGCTTTGAAGTCTGAGTAAACTCCTGTGGAATTAAGCCGGGATTGTGTTCAGGGGTCAAATTTGATAGTTAAAAACAAACGAAGACTCGAGTAGGCATATTGCGCACTTTCTAGTAAAATAGATATAACTATTTTCTCCGACCGCCATTTGGGCTATATAATATCTGGTTGGAAAGCTAACTCGAAGGGCTACAACTTTCATGTTTTACGGTTTTCCATATTCCAGACGAAAATAGGTGAAAAGTGCGCGTCAAGTGCGCATTCGCGCACTGCCCGCGCAAATGGGGCAGAAACTTTTCGATATGCGCGGCATGAGCATGGTGTGAGCGCGGCCGCGCACGTCTAGACCTGAAAAACTGTCCTTTTTCGCGTAGGAGAAGGTATAATTGTTTGGGTCCGACTTTACTTGGTAGATATAGATGGAAAAACGGTAATTTGAAGATGTTGGACATACTTTTGACACAGATTCAACCTAAGGAGGCAGACACACAATAGGAGTAAGGCGGGAAATTCTTCTACGAGTTTTTTCTTCCTCTTCCTATTTTTCATTGTTGGTTATGTCTTGTAGTATTTTATTTTTACATACTATTATGAATAGCTAAGTTGTTATCTAGGGTTTTGATGGAACCTATTGAAGGATGAAATTCTTGCTATGTTGTAGTTAATTGAAAGGATCCTCAATTAGCTGTGCCTATTTAGTATGTATTACTCGGGAGAGAGTGCATATTTAGGTAGTTGTTGAACAGCATCACTCCCGACGTATGTGAGAAATCAATAACCAAGGGTTTAAAGGTGGGATTGGGCATAACGAAACCTTGGGTGCAATCTAAGTGAGTTGTAATTAAAGCCAGCTAGCGTAACTCGTGAGAGTATGTCTAGTAAATTATCGTAATTACTCGGGAGAGATTTACGGTAATAAGAGTGCTCATGGTCGATATAGAAGATTAGGCAAATTTATATGAAACATAGTAGGAAGGGATTCCATCAAAAAACTCTAGACCTCCTTGCTAGGCTTCAAGTTTGAACTTTTATTTTTATTCATTAGTATTTGATTTTATTTTTTATTTTTTATTTTTTTTTGTTTTACTTATTAATTTGAGAAACATGGCATCTTGGAATTATGAGAGTTTTGATGTTGGTAATTCTACTTTTGATCCTCCTTATGCATTTAGTGGAGGAAACCACCCAGGCCAAAATTATCAAAATATTCCTGAGAGCGAGTTATTTGCACCAACTCAATCTTATGTGTGGAATGTGTGTGATGTGTGTTGTGATAAAAATGGTCACTTTTTTGGTTGTGCTTATATTTCTTATCTTCCCCCAACCCCTTACTATGATGGTTCTACCTTTTCTTGTGAAGTTAATAGGAACAAAGAACTTGGGGATGCAGACCTGAAGGAGATCAAGGATATGTTAAAGTGCCTTCTGGAACAAAATAATGAGAAATAATTGCAGATAGAAAGGCAAGAGGCAACTATTCGCAACTTGGAGGCTAAATTGAGTCAAGTGGTTGGAGATTTTAATGTTGAACAAGCCAATATTGAGGATAGTAACCAAGAAAAGTGTGAATTTGAGGTGTTAATTTGGGAGGTCAGAGTAGAACGTCAACAACCTAGCCAACTAAAATTTGAGGATGTTGATGTTGAAGAAGTGATACTAGAGTCAGCCAAGGACTTTGAGGATAAAATTTTTGTTGACTCTAGTATCATTGATGTTGAGGATGTTGAAAGTCCTTAAGTTTATGCGTTTGACCGCATTGGTCCACACTCCAAGCATTTTTACACATTATGTTTGGATGATGATATGGAAAGAGAGTCATCCGAACCAATTGAAGAGTTAAGTAATGAGGAACAAGGTGCATATATTCCGGAATTCTTCTTGCCAGAAAGTCAGGATTACATACCTCATACAAAGGCCAAGGAATGCAGAATACTACATTATTTCCTTAGGTCAGTTAGATTCGTCCCACCGCCCCATGACCATAATCATAAGCTTGAAACAAAACTTGGGGTTCAATTCATAAGCTTGAGGTGGAGGCAAAAAGTTATTCACGTCGTGCCACGACGTTAAATTAAGCGCTTGTTGGGAGGCAATCCAGCTTTATTTTTTTATTTTTAATTTAATTTATTTTATTTATTTTTTTTATTATTTTTATTATTCTTGTAGTGTCGATTTTTTACTTTTAGGAGCATGGAACGCAAAGCCATTGGAAAGATGCAACAACAAACCATTTTTTGGAACTAAGTGTGAGGTACCCGCACGAAGGACCAGGACTGGGAGAAGTCTGAGTACCCAATAAGATGCTAGTGCTTCGGACTTTGGCCTACCAGGGAGTTTATTTTACCCTCTTATAGTTATGATGTGCATTGGGGACAATGCACAATTTTAAGTGTGGGGTGAGGAGATTGTCTGGGTGACTTTCCATGCTATTTTAGTTATGTTATATAATTGAATAATTGTTTTTAAAAAAAAAAAAAAAGATTGGACTTTTTCCGATGATGGATCTATTAGACAATTTTTTTGAGGGATTTAAGTCTAAAGAAAAAAAATAAAAAGATTTTCTTTTGTTAGGTAGTGTAGCAATTCCCCCTTGGTTTTTCTTTGTGCCGCGGTTCTTTTCTAAGGGTTTTGTTTGAACCGGGTGTAGTTAGTTTTATTTTTTTTTAGGAATAGGAGTCATGGTGTTGTGTTTTGAATTGAAGCAATATCTCTTGACTTTGTTATGCCTTGAGAATAGTGAGTAATTTGGTTGTGACGCTTAGGCTCAGTTTTTGAGTCTTGTATAAGTATCTTAAATTATATAAGCTTAACTTTGCTTAACTGCTTTGACTAGAGTGTCTTGATAAATCCAATCCTGAGTGAGTTATGTGACATGTGTGTGAGGTTTGTGTGTTATTCTGTGCATTGCATTTGATGCCTAGAACTTGCCCCGTGTGTTTGCAAAGCGAAATAGTAGTTTTGTTCAGTCTTGGAAGTGATATAGGCGTTTCTTTGTTGAGCCAGATATGTATATTTTGCCCGCCTAATTATTATGTATCGTGGTTAATCCCTTTGAGCCTGTACCCTGTTTCTTTAGCAACCACATTACAAGCCTTACCCATTATTTTTGAATTAACTATCTATTTGAACCTTTTAACCTCTCATGAGCACTCGAAGTGTAAAAGTTAAAGTGTGGGGTGGTTGGTTTGGCTTTTAAATGGAACTAATGAAATAAGGAGAAAGGTGCACTGTTTTGAAAAAAGCAAGAGTCACTTGAATAAAAAACAAAGAAGGAAAAAATAGTTGTATTGCTGTGGAAAAAATATATATTCCTTGATAAGTGGTGACTCTTGATGTAATTGTGCTTAAAGAAGTATGGGGTAAAATAACATTGATGTGAAGTTGGAGTTTGGTTTGACATAAGTATGGGGTTTGAATGTTAAAGTATATGTATTAAAGTGCTTAGGGAGGTGTAGTCACTCTTATATTAAATATATCCTACCCGTCCCGCAGCCTACATTACAACCAAATAAAGTCCTACTTGATCCTAGACAGAATGATCTCGATTAGTAGAGTAGTACACTACGGACAAGCCTATGGTGCATCTTTTGTGGCATATGAATGTTATTTCTGAGAGTGAGTGAATTTTTTCTATCTTAAGTTTCTAAGTGTTCTTAAATTTTATTGTGTGGAACTACTCTCTTTTGTTGTGTGAGGGAACTTGATTCATGAAGGAAAGGTAATGTCAGTGACTTCTATGTTAGAGTAAGTGGGTGAGTTGTGAATAATTCGTGGTACTTGTGAGTAAAATCTTGAGGTGAAGATGTTACGCTTTTGTGCTTAGTCTATTTTAAATATTCTTGGTGTAATGAGTTAGGAGAATTATTTAAAAAGGTCGTATCTATATAAAGTGTAGTTTGATTACTCGAGGACGAGTAATGGATTAAGTGTGGGGTGTTGATGATAGGCTATAATTACATATTTTAGTCGCTTATTACACTCTAATTTGCTGCACTTTAATTGAGTTTGAGCTTTAATCGCTAGCGTTTTGCACTAATTGTGTGTTTTATGCCTTGTAGGAGTGATTCCAAGCTATATAGATGTTATGGAATGAATTCAAGTTATTTGGAGCTTTGAAGTCTGAGTAAAAGCCTAAGAAATTAAACCGGGATCGTGTTGAGGGGTCAAATTTGATAGTTAAGAACAAACGAAGACTCAAGTAGGCATATTGCGCATTGTCTAGTAAAATAGACATAACTCTTTGCTCCGAACTCCATTTGGGCTTTATAACATCTGGTTGGAGAGATAACTCGAAGGGATACAACTATCATGTTTTACGGTTTTCCAAATTCCAAACGGAAATAGGTGAAAAGTGCGCGTCAAGTGCGTGGCCGCGCACTGCCCGCGCAAATGGGGCAGAAACTTTTCGATATGCGCAGCCTGAGCGTGGTGTGAGCGCGTCCGCACACGTCCAAACCTGAAAAACTGTCCTTTTTCATGTAGGAGAAGGTATAATTGTTTGGGCCCGACCCTACTTGGTAGATATAGCTGGAGAAACGGTATTTTGAAGAGGTTGGGCATACTTTTGACACAGATTCGACCTAAGGAGGCAGACACAATAGGAGCAAGGCGGGGAATTCTTATACGAGTTTTTCCTCCCTCTTCCTATTTTTCATTGTTGGTTATGACTTGTAGTATTGTATTTTTACATACTATTATGAATTGCTAGGCTGTTATCTAGTATTTTGATGGAACCTATTGAAGGATGAAATTCTTGCTATGTTAATATAGATTTGTCAAAGTTTAATCTCTATTTGTTCAACTACATTCCTGTTGTAGTTAATTGAAAGGATCCTCAATTAGCTGTGCCTATTTAGTATGTATTACTCAGGAGAGAGTGCATATTTAGGTAGTTGTTGTACATCATCACTCCCGACGTATGTGAGAAATCAATAACCAAGGGTTTAAAGGTGGGATTAAGGATAACGAAAGATTGGGTGTGATCTAAGTGAGATGTAATTAAAGCCAGCTAGCGTAACTCGTGAGAGTATGTCAAGTAAATTGTCGTAATTACTCGTGAGAGATCTACGGTAATAAGAGTGTTCATGATCAATAGAGAAGATTAGGAAAATTTATATGAAACATAGCAGGAAGGGATTCCATCAAATAGGAAAAATCATAACTCTAGACCTCCTTAGTTTTGTCTCAAATTTCATCCTTGTTAGTTGATAAGTTTACTGCTTTATAATAGTTGTTACTTAATTAGTTAGAAATAAATATTATAATCTCTATAATTAGAAAATTGTTTGGACTTGTGTTTCTTAGAAATATTAAACCATTATAGTGAAACCTTAGTTCTCTGTGGGTTCGACTTCGGACTTGTAAACCGGATTATATTTGCAACGACCGCTTAATTCTTTTTATAAGGTATAGTTGGGCGCGATCAAAACACATTCTGCAAGTGTAGCCTTTAGTTTGAGCTTTTGGCCACGGAAGTTTAAGCTATGTTTCCAAACGTGAATGCAACGTGTTATAAGGGATGCCAAACCATGAAATATTTTGCAACACTTATTCAGCTATATACAACGCTTTTAAAGCGTACTATCTTTTTAATCACAAAAACAAGACTTAACAGGTGTGCTCTAAAATAAAGAGAAAAAAAAAAAAGATTCATCAAAACTACCCCTACATTATTTCTTTCAATGAAATTTATCCCTATTTTGAAAGGACAAAAGAAAGAACCGTCGAAATCTCCACCCTCTCTATAGACCCGTCAAATCTCCATCTCTACCACTAAGTCGCTTGGTTCCATCGGTACCAAATCCAGCAGTATTCCTGAAATTTTCTTCTCCATTGACCCAACATCTATGTCAAAGAAAGAGAAATTTCAGCATTCAAAAGGTATAAATTATTTTATTTTTTACATGTTCCTTTACGTCGTACACTACTAGAAATTCGGCAAAAACCGATCAAGAAAAGGTAACCAACTTTGGTCGGTTTTTCAATTAAAATAAATAAAAATTAATATTAAAAAAGCTGACCAAAATTGATTGGTTAATTCGGTCGGTCATTTTAATATTTTCGTGCGAAAATACAATGAAAGAGTATAAAAAAAAAGACAATTTTAAAACAAAATGCACAATGGTATAGTGGTAGAATCGTATCCTGCCACAGTTTAGACCCCGATTCGGTTCCCAAATGGTGAATTTTTTTATTACATAATTATAAATTGGTCGCTTTTTTTTTTTTTTTTTTTTTTTTTTTTTTTGCAATATTTCTTTTTTGAATTTAATTGACCAACTAACGTTGGTCGGTAATTTCCGACCAACTTTAATCGGTATTCCTTTCCGACCATTAAAATGCCGTCCACAACCGACCAATTTTGGTCGATTTTTTTGATGGCTTTTTAGCGAATTTTTAGTAATGGTAAATCGCTTTGATTCTTCTAGGTTTTTGCCAATATTCCTCTTTATTAGACTTTGTGGCTTCGATTGTTCTTTGTATTAGGGTTTTCAAGTGGTAAATCAACTAATTATTCCATGAGTGGGGTTTTTTTTTTTTTTTTAATTCACATTCCCCTAATTGAAGCTCGACACACATCACCTAGAAGATCGGAGTTCGTTACCCTTCTTTGTAATTTTAAGCTTCTTCAAGAAGCAAAAGGGAACCATCAAAATTTAATTCATAGTCCACTCACTCACTCACTCTTTTGTTCTAATTTCTTGCATATTGTTAAACGTCACTTGGTTCAGACAGGGGGAGAAATTAAAAAATAATCAGATTTACAAGTGGTCATTTAAAAATAGTCACACTTTCAAAAGTAATCGAAATTAGCCACTTTTCATGTAAAGATAAATCTAACCAAAAACACTGTTCAAAATTCGAAAAACTCCAGTATATTATATTGGAACTCCAGTATAATAGCATAAGTATACTGGAACTCCAGTATAATATAATGGAGTTCCAGCATAAGTATACTGGAACTCCAGCATAATATATGGGAGCTCCAGCAAAGTATACCGGTCCAGTATAATATGGTAAAAGTTCATACACCGGTGCTCGAATCTCCAGTATATTATGCTGGAACTTTCCGCGTATTGGAGTTCCAGCATAATATGCTGGAAGTTCATACATAGGTACACCGAACTCCAATATATTATGTTGGGCACACGCCAGCTATTTTTAAATGACCTGTCCGAAAACTGGCTAGCTCGTACTATTTTAACTCAGAAAGGTCAGTGGGTACCTCTTATTTTGCATTTTTTTTCTCAGTGGGGTTTCTTAAAGTTTCTACCTTTTGACGTTCTTGATTCAAATTTGCATACATGATGATTTGCTTCGCTTATTGCTGCATTGTTTATACAGAAAGTGAGTTTCTTTCCCTTGTTAGGTATTTTCCTCAATAAGGTTTCTTAATATTACTCGCAGTTTGTATCAATTGATCATTTGTTTCACTTATGGCTGTGTTGTTTATGCAACCCTTCTCTTTTTTCCATTTGTTATAAAAAGTGAGAGATACAATTTTTCTCAATTAGGTTTCTTAAAGTTTGTACATTTTTGAAATTTTGATCCAAATTTGCATCAATTGATTATTTTCACTTTTCATGGGTATTATTTCTTCCTGATATTCTGTAGCAACTCTTCTAGTTTGTCACATGAAAATCACTTGACAAGAATTCTCGTTTGAGAGTTGATATTTGAGTTTTCTTTGGGTGTAAAATTATGTTTTCTTAGTTCTGTTTTTGGTACGTTCTAATTCGCAATCTCTTGATAGAAGTATTAAATTTCTAATATAAAATTTCATAGAAGTTTTTCTGTTTCTATGAGCTTTTCTCCTTTATGTGTTCGACTATTAATCAAATTTCGGAGAGGTTTTTCTGTTTCTATATGAGCTTTTCTCCTTTATGTGCTCGACTATTAATTAATTTTCTTGAGTTGAAAAATAAGTGATCTCTTTTGTTTGATTTCGGGCATCACAACTTTAATCACTTTTTTTTGCAATATATATGTTAGTGTGCATAAGCATGAAAGTATAACTTTTGATATAATGGAATTATATTTTCATGTGTAAATTTCTTGATAAATTTTATATGTATAACTTTTGATAATTTTTAAAGCCTCTGCTAGAATATCTGTGGTGAACTTGAAGTTGGGTTTGGCCTAGGGTTGTGCATAATTTGGTAAATACCAAATTACCATATCGAAACCGAAAATTTTGGTATTTGGTATTCGATATTTTGGTATTCGGTATGCTATTTGGTTTAAGTTTAAAAAAATATTGGTATTATGTATGGTATTTTATATTTTAAAATGATATACCGATACCGTACTGAAATATATATTATATTACACAATACACATATTATTAATTATAACATAATTATAAAAATATAAATATTACTTTCCTTTATACTCTAAGTTCATCAATTAACTCTAAGCAAGTAACGAGATATTTCTAATTATTAAATTTATTCTTTTATGTACAATTTTCTCCCTCTAGGTTGATATTTGCTAGTTTTGGAAAAAACTTTTGTCAACAAATATTTTTATTTTTGTACTTTAATTTACAATGCTACAACCTATGGCTTCATGCATTAGTTAGTATTCAAACCGAATAAACCGAATAAATCGAAGTTACCAAATCGAATAAACAGAAACTGAAAGGAGAAAAACTTAACCATATCGAATTTAATTAGGTACGGTATTAGTATTGCATTTTAAGAAGCTGAATACCGAAAATACCGAACTGAAATGTCTAAATATCGTACCGTACCGACCGACGAACACCCCTAATTTGGCTTTGGCCCAGATAAGTTCATGACTAGGTAAAAGATGCTTATTCTCCTTTTTTTTATTTTTTATTATGCTATTAGTTTATTATTATACAACAACCGATTTTGAAAAATTACTCGTTATTTTTAGGGTATATTTGTCAAGTATATTTAACACTTAATAAATCTATATTTTGAAATCCAATATCACCATTGATTTTGGGTTTTAAATGATCTTTCCAAGGCTTGGATAGGTTTATCAAGGTATAGCAAATAGTATATTGATGGTGTTCAACGCTTTTTGGACTTTGCTTATTCTGATGGAGATCCTCAGGGCGAAGAAATTTAATGTCCGTGTGCAAAATGTTGTAACATCCCTTGATATCGAAGGAATGTAGTATGATCATTTAATATGCTACAGTTTTGTTAAAGGTTATACATGATGGATTAATCATGGGGAATGAAAAATTCCAATGGATGTTGATGATGATACGGATAAAGATAATTCGTATGATGACATTGATGAGTTGTTCAATGATCAATTTAGATATGTTGCACAAGAAGGAGTTTATGAATGTCAAAATGAAGATGCCAAAAAATTATATAACTTAGTTGACGAGGCACGCCAAGAATTATATCCTTATGATAAAAGATTCTCTAAATTATCATTCACGATTCGTCTATATTTGTTGAAGTGTCTACATGGATGGAGCAATGAGTCCTTCACTTCCTTCTTAGAGTTATTGAAAGAAGCGATGCCCGAGTTAAACATTCCTTTATCCTGCAACAATGCCAAGTCTTTTGTAAAGAATATAATCTAAGTCTTGATTACAAGAAAATTGATGCATGTCCCAATGATTGCATGTTATTTTGGAATGATCATAAAATTGATGAATGTTGCCATGTTTGTGGAGCTTCTCGATACATTGAATATCCTGAAGTAGATAGCGACCTTGAGCCTCCCAAAAAAGCTCATCGTGTTGCTGCTAAAACTTTGAGATACTTTTCGTTAATTCCTAGACTCAAACGACTATTTATGTGCTCAAAGAAGGCAGATAAATTGAGGTGGCATGACGAGGAATGATCTAAAGATGGAAAGTTAAGGCATCCTGCCGAGGACCAAGCATGGAAAGACTTTGATAGCCTTCATCCAGATTTTGCAAAAGATTCTCGCAATCCGAGACTTGGCTTGGCAAGTGATGGATTCAATACATTTCGGACCATGAGCATATCTCATAGCACATGGCCAATTGTCTTAATGGTTTATAATTTACCTCATTGGATGTGCATGAAACAAGAATATTGCATGCGGTTGTTGCTTATATCTGGACCGCTATCTCCCGGAAATGATATTGACATTTACTTGCAACCATTACACTAATAAAAGAGTTTAAGGTATTGTGGGAGTCAGGAGTTGACACATGATACTTCAAGAAATCAAACCTTTCAAATGCGAGAAGCTCTTATGTGGACAATTAGTAACTTTCCTGCATATTTTATGTTATCTGGGATTTCTATTTCCTCAAGTCAAGGTTAAATAAAAATCTTACCTCAATTTCACAAGAAAATCACTGCTCTAGCACAACTTTTCCTTTAGAATTTGCTTCTAACCCGCTCGAATCTAATCACAATTAGTTCAATATCATCAACTATTGCTTAAAGGAATTAACTTTAATGAAAAACTATGGTTTTCCTATGTTTTCTTATCAAAATACAAAAATTGACCCGGGCCCGCTTGGTCTAAACTCGAGGTTCGGACCAAAACCCGTTTACCCATACTCCCCCGAGCCCGGATATACAATTTATTGGAATCCGACCTCAATTCGAGGTCTAAATTCCCAAATTTTGAAATTCCTAAGTTCTACCCAAAAATCCCAAATTTTACCATGAAAACTCTAGATTTTTAGTTGAAATCTTGTTAAAAGTTGTTAAGGATTGAAAGGAATTGGTTAGAGATCACTTACCAATGATTTGGTCTGTTTGGGTCTTTGGAAAATCGCCTATGGAGGTTTAGGGTTTGAGAGAATTGAAAAATGGGTGAAAACCCCGTCTAAAATCTCACTTAACAGGTTGCAGAAGTCGCATTTCCGACAAAAAGTTCGCAATTGTGAACTGGCATTGCAATTGCAATAAAAATGTTCGCAATTGCGACCACACCAGAACCAATAATTTTTTCCGACACGAAAATGAGCATAACTTCCTCCTACGGTGTCCAAATTTGATGATTCTTTTTCCTATGCCTCCGTAATTATGATACGGATCTAATGGTTCAATAAAAACTGAATTTGGAGTTTATTTGCTTAATATGGTATCATTTAAGCTTTAAGAAACGACGATCAAGCATAAAAACAAGCGCAACATAGCCTAAACCTACCCGAAACTCACTCAAGCCCTCGGGGCTCAAAACCAAACATGCACGCAAGTCTATAAATATCATACGGGCTTTATCGTGCGATCAAATCATCATAATAACCTCAAAACTCATGATTTTCTCAAGAACACTCAAATTTTCTAACTTTTCAACCGGACGTCCAAATCGCGTCAACTCAATTCCGATTCTCACCAAATTTCACAGATAGGACATAAATATTATAACAAACTTGTACCAGGCTCAGGAACCAAAATACGGGCTCGATACCAACGAGTTCAAACATTAATTCATTTCTTTATTTCCTTTAAAAACCAGCACAATAATTTTCTTTAAAAAATGTTTTCTAAGGCTAGGGACCTTGGAATTCAATTTCGGGCATACGCCCAAGTCCCATATTTTACTGCGGACCTCCCGGGATCGTCGTAACATAGATCCGGGTCCGTTTACTCAAAATGCTGACCAAAGTCAACCAAAACCAAATTTTAACTCTAAAATTTTCTATTTCTCATATTTTTATATAAAAGCTTTCTTGTTTCACGTCCGGACTGCGCACACAAATCGAGGTAATTAAAATTTAAGACTAATAAGACCAGAATAGTGTCTTAATTCATAAGATGGCCCTTTGGGTCACTGAAACATTTGTTTGTCGATGCTTTCTTGTCTATTTCATCTAGTTCTATTATTCATTTGTTAGCTTCTTATAGTCTCTTCTCGATTTACATTATATTTTCTAAGTTCCTTTTAGTACTGGAAGAACTTAATTGATTGGTTGCTTTTGACCCTCTACTTTTTAAATCTAGAGCTGCATATTAAAGTATTTTATTCTAATTAGGTCTCTTGAATCATTTGGTTATTATTTATTGTGCCTCAAGTTATTGTAAAGAATATGTTTCTTCTTTTATATTACCAGGTGGTCCACTTCTAACTGAGGAAGGTTCTGAACTAGAAAAAATGAGGAAACATACAGATATTGAGCAGGTATTTCAGATTTCTAAATAGCATATCTGTTTTTTTTTTTTGCATTTTGGCACTATGTTTCAGCATTTCAGCACATTGTTTCTGTGTTTTTGCTTTTCGGCATTCCTACACTGTGCTTCTACATTTTATGAATTTTTGTCACAATATTTCAACATTTTCTGAATTATTGCACAATGTTTCAACATCTATGCACAAAGTTTCTGCGATTCTGTATAGTGTTTCTGCATTTTTGCACAGTATTTTAGCATTTCTGCGACTCTGCACAGTGTTCCTGCATTTCTGTACATCATTTCGGCAATTTCTGCATGGTGTTTCTGCGTTTCCTGCATTTCTGCGCATTAATTTTGATTTTCTACACAACATTCTGCATTTTCGTATAGCGTTCCGGCAATTTCTGTGTTTCTACACACCGTTTCTGCATTTTCTACTTTCTACACAGTATTTCTGCATTTTTGTGCTGCGTTTTTACAGTTTCTGCAATTTCGCGCAGCAGTTCTGCATTTTTCCAATATTTTTGCATTTCTGCATAACGTTTCTGCATTTTCTGCATTTCTGCACAACATTTCGGCAATTTATGCGTTGTTGCATAATGTTTCTGCATTTTTGCAAATTATTTTAGGATTTCTGCACAATGTTCTACATTTTCACGTGGTGTTTTGGTAATTTTGTGTTTCTGCAAAGCGTTTCAGCATTTTCTGCGCAGTATTTATGCATTTTTGTGTTGCGTTTCTACAGTTTCTGCATTTTGCACAATGGTTCTGCATTTCTTCAGAGTGTTTTTGCATTGCTGCATAACGTTTTTTGTATTTTTTGCATTTCTGCACATTGTTTCGGCATTTTTTGCTTTTTACATTCTACATTTCGGTATTTTTTTTAATTAATATTTTTTCCTCTTCATGAAGAATGAATTCATGAGCAAAGAAAAAAGGTTTGAATCCAAACACAGCTCAAAGACCTATGAAGAAGATAGGTTTTGATTTCAGTTTCGATCAATTACTGAATTGGCCAAGCAATTTCAGATTGAGAAAGAAAAAGTAGCTCCTGATAAGGAGCATAGAGTTGTGAAAGAGCAGGCACCAGTAACTCGTAAACGGAAGCATTTTATGCCTACAATATCTAATACAAGACAAGGACAAAGTAGACAAAGGTTAATTCAACATGAGAAGTCATTTCAACAGCACAGAAATGGTAAATTACCTATGCACAAATCCATAATCCAGTTGTCTTCGAAGGAAGATCTTAACACTTCACTATGATTGGAAGAAGATAAAAAGAAGGAGAAATTTGCAAAAAAAGTGAAGAGGAAGTCGGTCTTACCGGCAACAAGTCTTGATCATTTTGTAGAAAAAAAAGGAATACATGTGGGTGCAGAAAAATAACCTGATAATCGACTAGTAGACAGTGTCAGTTTTCTGTCCTCCCCTCTTGTTGATGAGAATAATATAAAATTGGATGATTTTGCGGCACAAGAAGAAGTTGGCGAGAATGAATGTGTTAGAGACGAAGCTATGGACAGTGGTATGTCTTAAACCTAGTATTTTTGTGTGTTTATTGTATTCTTTTTCTTATATCTTGGTTGTTACATTAGGGACATTAGATAAGAAGAAATTTCGAGGTCAAACAAAATGTAAGATGGTTCACGCAAGAAATTTTGAGGAAAGACAGGAAGTAACATATTATAAAGGACAAGTTGTTGGACCAACCGGCAAAAGAGTGTCTGAGTTAAGAAAATTTATAAGAACACTTATCAGGAATCTAAACTTTATCATCTTAGGAACGTGTCCGGATGTTAATTTGGAGGTCCGTAGGTCATTCCAACATCAATTGGCTAAAGTTGGAAATTCTGATGATTTTTGGGAAGTTTAACCAGAAGTGGACTTTTTGATATCGGGGTCGGATTCCGATTCCGGAAGTCAAAGTAAGTTCGTAATGTCATTTATGACTTGTGTGCAAAATTTGGGGTCAATCGGAATTTATTTGATAAGTTTCGGCACTGAATGTAGAAGTTGAAAATTCTTAATTTCATTAAGCTTGAATTGGGGTATGATTTGAGGTTTTAGCATTGTTTGATGTGATTTGAGGTTTCGACTAAGTTCTTATCGTATTTTAGGACTTCTTGGTAGATTGGAATGGGATCCCGAATGGCTCGGGTGTGTTTTGGGGTGAGTTTCGAGTGATTCATGGCATTTTGACACTCTGATATTGTTCTGGAACTTTTGAAGTGCGAGGGGGGCACATTTTGAAGTATTGAGGCAAAGCCTCAGGTGCAGACTGCAGAGGAAAAGTGCGGACTGGAGAGAAAATGTGCGGACTGCAGAAATCCTTTCGCATCCGCAAAAAGAAGATTCTGCAAATTTGATGGCCCGACTTCGGAAGCTTACATCTTTTAATCAACAAGAAATTTGGAGATGATTCAAAAATGAAAGGTGTGGCCCCTTGAGTCTAATTCTCGAAAAGATAAGCCGATCATTATTTGGGCATTTATAAAGAAAGTTATGGTCAATTTACTGAAGCCTGGTAGTGTAGAGGCGGCGAAAGTGCAACCGCACCATTTGGATTGCGACCGCAGAACCTGGAATGTGTGGACCGCGCAAAAATTTTGGGGTAAGCACAATGGGGATCAATTTTTTGTACTATATGAACGAGGTTTTCATCTCATTTTTCACTTTTGGACTTTGGGAGCTATGTTTGTGGCGATGTTTCGTGGAGTTTTCAAGAAATTCATCGGAGTAAATGATTCGAACTTGGATTTGGTTAATACACATGAATATATTATTGTTTTCACAAGTTGATTAGTATTTTGACATGGAAGTTTGGGAATTTTTTTTATAAATTTCATAAAAATGAATTATCAGGATTTGAATGTCGACTCGCAGTCAGATTTGAGTGAAACTAGTATGGTTGGACTCGTAATCAAATGGGTTATTGGATTTTACGAGTTTCGTCGGATTCCGAGACGTGGTACCCATTGCTAGCTTTTCAAGCGGAGTTGAGAATTTTTATAAATTGTTAATTTAATCATTGGAGTATATTTTTGTTAATTTGCACGTTGTTTGACTAGTTTCTGATTGAACGGCACCAAGTCGGGGCTTTAGAGCAAAATTATGACCGGAAAGTGGGATCTGAGATGAGGTAAGTCTCCTGTCTAACTCTGTGAGGGGAAACTACCCCTAGGTAATGTATATAATATGTGTTACTTGTTGAGAGGACTGCCTACGCACGAGGTGACGGGAGCCCGTACGTAGCTAGATTCATGTTACTGTCAATGAAGACTTAGGTTCACACCATACTATACTTATATTATAGGGGTTATCTTTGCTCGTTTAATTGCTTTATTTTGCATTACGACTTGAGACTAGACATGTGTAGAGTGATAGACTTGTATTGTAGAGATTTGACGAGTTTCATGATTAGCCGAGGAATAATTGTGTTCCTCTTACGGATTTCTCCCGCGCTATGCGTTTTCATCGAAAGGTTTTCCTTAAAATTATAACTCACACATTTATTCGTAAGTGGGGTCAAGGACCCGTTAAAGTTTCTTATTCTAATAGGATCGGGTCGTTCACCTCGGCAGTATGTACCACACTCTTATGGGAGCGGGTCATTCGCCTCGACAATATAATAGATGCATCTACAGTTCGTGTCGCTCGACCATCAGCAGTGCACATATTATGATAGGATCGGGTCGTACGCCTTGGCATTTCTATAAAATACTCTCATGGAATCGTGCATAATATTTGACAAGAAGTCAGTGTATCTATGAGT
>ML451223.1:63960-97709 GCA_005239535.1 Nicotiana rustica
TATATATATATGCTCCGGTTGAGGAGGTAATTTCTAAATGAGAGCTTGGGCCTATTGTAGAGAGGAGGATTGTATACGTATTTACACTTATTTATTTCGTTTGTTTACTCTGCCCCATATCTGTTTACTTAGTATTATAACTGTGTTATTGGACCACTAGTAAGTGACGATGTCGACCCCACGGCGCTACTTCTCTAGGGTTAGGCTAGATACTTACTGGGTATGCATTAGTTTACGTACTCATGCTACACTTGCTGCACAATTTGGTGCAGGTACATATATGTCGGGTGATCTTTTGGGCGCAGAGGTGCGGTTATTGCGGGGACTTACCGTGAACTGCATTTCATGTTGCGATCTGCAGCATGCAGAGTCTCAATCAGAGTTATCTATATTCTCCTGTCTAACTTGTATTCCAGACAGATGTTGTAATTTATTATATTTCCTAGTTGAGGCCCATGCACTTGTAACGACCCAGTCGGTCGTTTTTATAGGTAGTTCCCCGATCCCCTAATAACTGCTTTCCCCATGTCTATTTATGCTTTTGGGACTTGTCGGAACGTTGAGTGGTGAAATTCGGAGAGTTTTTGGACACATAGTCCTTATATGTGAGTCTAAGCTGTAGACATCGTGCCGTAGTTGGAACCGTGTGAAGACGGATCCGGAATGGAATTCCGTCGTCTCTGTTAGGAGCGTGTTCGGATTTTTTTTCAAGGTCTGTAGTAGAGTTAGGCTTGAATTGACGAAAGTTAGAATTTCGGCGATTTCGGTCGATAGGTGAAATTTTGATATAGGGCTCGGAATGGTATTCCGAGAGTGGTTATAGATCCGTAGTGTCATTTATGACCTGTGTGTAAAATTTGAGGTCATTCGGACTAGTTTTGACATGTTTCGGCATCGGTTGTGAAATTTGGAAATTTCATAAGTTCTTAGGCTTGAATCCATGCATAATGGGTGATTTTGATGTTATGTGATGTGTTTTGAAGGCTCGACCAACTTTGAATGAGGTATTGGGATTGGCTAGTAGGTTTGGTTGAGGTCCCAGGGGCCTGGGTGTGTTTCGGATGATCGAACGGGCATTTTTGCCTTATGTGCTTTTGCTGGTGTTCTGGTTTTGTTGCAACATATTTTCCTTCTCTGCGATCGCGTATAACAATTAGAGGCAGGTAGGATTTTTTGTTATATGTGATCGCACAAGTGGGTACGCGATCAGAGTGTTTGGGGAGATAAGTCTCAGCGATCGCATATTTCATGTCGCGATCTCATAGAATACTTAGGCAGCGGAGGATTTGAGTATTACTCTACGTGGTCGCGTGAAGCCAACCGCGATCGCGTAGATTTGAGAAAGTAAGGTACGCGTTCGCGATCAGGCCCCCCGTTCGCATAGAGGGAATTTTAGGCGTGTGTTTGTTACCCTCCACGATCGCGACTGTAGGCACGCGATCGCACTGAAGAAAGAACTGGGCAGAACATAAAAGACCCAAAATCAAGGGTTTGAACCATTTTTCATATTTTGAACTTGGGAGCTCGGGAAAGTGCAATTATTTGGGAGATTTTCACCTGGGCAATTTAGGTAAGTGATTCCTACTCGGTTTAGACTAATTTTCATGATTATGCTCTTTAATCTACCATTTAAATTCAAAATTATGGTGGAAAAATTGGGGAATCTTGGATAAAGTTCCTAGGCCAAATTCTTGAGTTTTGATCGGGATTTTGATATCCGATTTGAGTAATTATTATATAGTTAGACTCGTGAGTGAATGGGTGTTCGAAATTTACAATTTTTACCCGATTCCGAGACGTGGGCCTGGGGAATTTTTGGGCAATTTTCTTAATTTCGCGTATTCGCTTCGAACTAATTAGTTGTTTTTATTCCTTAAAGTGTTATTTACATTATGCAATCGAATTGAATAGATTTGGGCCATCCAAAGTCGGATACTCGTGGCAAGAAAGTGGTTTTGAGTTGAGTAGCGCAGTCGAGGTAAGTGGCTTGCCTAACTCTGTGTTGGGGACTTCCCCTTAGGTTGTTTTGTTACTGTTTTGTTATATGGGCGGCGTGTACGTGAGGTGGCGAGCGCGTACACAGTCTATTGTTGCTAAATTCTATTTTCCCTATCCATGCCATAAATCATTTTACTTCTATTTCACTGTTCTACATGCTACTTGTGTAGTTTAAATTAGGGAGAAACATGCCTACCTGTTTTACCTAAATTCCCTATTTGCTACAATGTGTAACATTTATTATATTGCATTTATTTTCTGCATACTTAGGCTTACCTAGTCATAAAGACTAGGTGCCGTCACGAGATCGCTTGGAGGGGTAAATCGGGTCGTGACAAGTTGGTATCAGAGAGTCTAGGTTCATAGGAGTCACAAGCTGGTTTATTAGAGTCTCGCAAATCGGTGCAGAGACGTCTGTATCTATCTTCGAGAGGCTATGTAACTGTTAGGAACAATCACATTCTTTGGAATCCTTTGTCGGGCTAGTTACTGTCATCTAAATTCTAAAACTCCATTCTATTCTTGCTCACAGATGGTGAGACTCATACTGGACATACTAACGATCAGGAACCCGAGCCCCCAGCCAGAGCCACCAGAGGCAGGGGCAGGGGTAGAGGACGAGCACGCGGTGCATCCCGATCACCGGGGAGAGAAGAGACGGAGGAGCCCCCAACAGCTATAGTTGGAGGGGAACAGGCGGTCCCTACTATTACTCCAGCCCTCTAGGAGACTTTGGCTCAGTTCATGAGCGCTTTCATTACTTTGACTCAGGTGGGACTACTCCCCAAAGCTCCAGCTACATCCCAGGCCGGGGGAGGGGCACAGACTCCCGTAGTCCGTACTCCTGAGCAAAGGGTCCATGTTGGATAGGTTCCTGAGTATATTCTAATGCCCCAGCTACAGTTCAAAATGATTCTAGGGTAGCTGCTTCTGAGGCCGAGCAGCTCCGACTTCAGAGGTATAAGAAGTACCACCCACCTGACTTCAGCGGACTAGCATCAGATGACGCTCTGGGTTTTCTTGAGGAGTATCATCGCATCCTCCGCACTATGGGTATTGTGGAGACAAGCGGGGTTTCTTTCACCACTTTCCAACTGAGAGGAGCGGCTTATCAGTGGTGGCGTGCCTATGAGTTGAGTATTCCGGAGGAGGCAACTTCACTTACTTGGTATTAGTTCTCCGAGATGTTTTTTCTTGAGTTTTTCCCTTAGAGCCTCAAGGATGCTTGGCGTGCGGAGTTTGAGCAGTTACGCCAGGGTACCATGACTGTATCAGAATATGCAGTCCGTTTTGGTGACTTTGCTCGTCATGCACCAGCTTTGGTTGTCACGATCATAGAGAGGGTTCGGCGTTTCATTGAGGGACTCCACCCCAGTATTCTGACCGGTATGGCCAGAGAGTTGGAGACAGATATCACTTACAAGCAGGCCGTGGGTATTGCCCGGAGGATTGAGAGTATGTTAGCCCGGGACATGGAAGAGAGAGAGGCCAAGAGGTCTCGAGAGACTGGTCATTTTTTGGGAGTTCGTGCACCAGCAGCACGTTATGGTAGGGGTTTTGTGAGTCGCCATGTTCATTCAGCTCTTTCAGTAGCCAGTGGTATTCCCGCTCCTCCTAGACCTCAGGAGCCTTATTATGCACCACCAGTACCTTATGTGCCTCCTACTCGAGGTGCTATCACCGGCCAGTCCAGCAGGCCAGTTCACAGTCAGCACCAGCCGCCACGTCCTCCAAGGGGTTATTTTGGGTGTGGTGACCCTCGCCACGTGATCAGAGATTTCCCCAGAGCTAGGAAGGGTGCACCATCTCAGACTTATCAGGCCCTACGTGCTCCACCGGGTCCTCCAGCTATTCTTTCATCCCTAGCTACTACCCCACCTACTCAGACAGCTCGGGGTGGAGGTCGGGGAGGCCGAGGTTGCCCTAGAGGGGGAGTCCAGGCCAGGCCAGGCACTATGCTCTTCCAGCCCGTTCAGAGGTCGTTGCTTCAGATTCAATCATCACATGTATTGTCCCTGTTTGTCATAGGGATGCATCAGTATTATTTGATCCGGGTTCTACATATTCATATGTGTCTTCTTATTTTGCTTCACATCTAGGGATATATCGGGATTCTTCGAGTTCCCCCGTTTATGTTTCTACTCCCGTGGGAGATTCTCTTGTTATGGACCGCGTATAACGGTCTTGTTTGATTGTTATCAGTGGTTTTGAGACCAGGGCTTATCTGTTATTACTCAGTATGGTAGATTTAGATGTTATCTTGGGCATGGACTGGTTGTCGCCCCATTATGCTATTCTTGATTGTCACACCAAGACCGTGACGCTGGCTATGCCAGGTTTACCGAGGTTAGAGTGGAGAAGTTCCTTAGAGTATACTCCCCGCCGAGTAATTTCTTTTCTTAAGGCTAAGCGGATGGTAGAGAAAAGGTGTGATGCGTACTTAGCCTATGTGAGAGATGTTAATGCTGATACTCCTACAGTTGAGTCAGTTCCAGTTGTGCAGGACTATCCTGATGCTTTTCCAGTTGATCTTCCGGGTACGCCGCCCGACAGAGATATTGATTTTGGCATTGATTTGTTGCTGGGCACTCAGCCCATTTCCATTCCTCCCTATCGCATGGCTCCTCCGGAGTTGAAGGAGCAGTTGCAGGACTTGCTTGATAAGGGTTTCATTAGGCCCAGTGTATCACCCTGGGGTGCTCCAATATTATTTGTGAAGAAAAAGGATGGTTCGATGCGTATGTGTATTGATTACCAGCAGCTGAATAAGGTTACAATGAAGAACAGGGACCCATTGCCTCGCATTGATGATTTGTTTGACCGGTTACAGGGTGCCAGGGTATTTTCTAAGATTGATCTGCGTTCGGGCTATCATCGGTTGAAGATTCTAAAGCCGGACATCCCGAAGACTGCCTTCTTGACCAGATATGGCCACTATGAGTTCCTTGTTATGTCATATGGGATGACTAACGCCCCATCAGCCTTTATGCACCTGATGCACAACGTGTTTCGGCCTTATCTTGATTCTTTCGTCATTGTGTTCATTGATGACATCTTGGTATATTCTCGGTCCCAGGAGGACCATGAGCAGCATTTGACGATTGTGCTTCAGACTTTGAGGGAGAAGATATTGTATGCAAAATTCTCTAAGTGTGAATTTTGGCTTGATTCTGTGGCATTCTTAAGCCATGTGGTGTCTTGTGATGGGATCAAGGTAGATCCGAAGAAGGTGGAGGCGGTGCAGAGTTGGCATAGACCGTCTTCAGTTACTGAGATTTGCAGTTTCCTTGGTTTGGCTGGGTAATATCGCCGTTTTGTAGAGGGACTTTCATCCATTGCATCACCCATGACCAGATTTACCCAAAAGGGTGCTCCGTTCAGGTGGACTGAGGAGTGCAAGGAGAGCTTTCAGAAGCTCAAGACAGCCTTGACTACAGCTCCAGTGTTGGTATTGCCTACGGGTTCAGGGTCCTATACAGTCTATTGTGATGCTTTGAGGATTGGCCTTGGAGCGGTGTTGATGCAGGACGGTAGGGTGATTGCCTACGCGTCTAGACAGTTGAAGGTGCATGAGAAGAACTATCCAGCTCATGATCTTGAGTTGGCAGCAGATGTTCACGCCCTGAAGATATGGCGTCATTATTTATACGGTGTTCCCTGTGAGATTTTCACTGATCACCAGAGTTTGCAGCATATATTCAGGCAGAAAGACCTCAACTTGCGCCAGCGGAGATGGTTCGAGTTACTAAAGGACTATGACATCACCATATTATACCACCCGGGGAAGGCCAATGTGGTGGCCGACGCATTGAGTCGTCGGGCGGAAAGTTTGGGGAGTTTGGCATACCTTCCGGCATCGAAGAGGCCCTTAGCCTTGAATGTTCAGTCCTTAGCCAGTCAGTTCATGAGATTGAATCTTTCGGAGCCTTGCTGGGTTTTGGCTTGTGTGGTTGCTCGATCTTCCCTTTTTGACCGTATCAGAGAGCGCCATTATGATGATCCCAATCTTCTGGTTCTTCAGGACAAGGTTCGGTGAGGTGATGCCAGGGATGTGACTATAGGTGATGATGGTGTGGTGAGGATGTAGGGTCGTATCCGTGTGCCCAATGTAGATGGGCTCCAGGAGTTGATTCTTGAGGAGGCCCATAGCTCGCGGTATTCCATTCATCCAGGTACCGCGAAGATGTACCAGGATCTGAGACAACACTATTGGTGGCGAAGGATGAAAAAGGATATAGTGGAGTTTGTAGCCAAGTGTCTCAACTGCCAGCAAGTCAAATATGAGCATCAGAGACCGGGAGGGTTACTTCAACAGATTGAGCTTCCATAGTGGAAGTGGGAGCGGATCACCATGGACTTTGTGGTTGGACTCCCTCAGACTTTGAGGAAGTTCGATGCTATTTGGGTGGTCGTGGATCGGCTGACCAAATCAGCCCATTTCGTTCTAGTGTTGACTACATATTCCTCCGAGAGGTTGGCTGAGATCTATATCAGGGAGATTGTTCACCTCCACGTCATTCCAGTATCTATCATCTCAGACAGAGGTACATAGTTCACTTCACGATTCTGGAGAGCCGTTCAGCAGGAGTTAGGTACCAGGGTGGAGTTGAGTACAACCTTTCACCCTCAGACAGACGGGCAATCCGAGTGCACGATTCAGATACTTGAGGATATGCTCTGTGCATGTGTGACGGATTTTGGGGGTTCATGGGACCGATACTTGCCACTTGCAGAGTTTGCTTATAATAATAGTTACCAGTCCAGCATTCATATAAGACTTTGTATGGTAGACGGTGCAGGTCTCCAGTGGGATGGTTTGAGCCGGGCGAGGCCCGATTGTTGGGTACAAATTGTGTCCAGGATGCCCCCGACAAGGTGAAGGTGATTCAGGAGAGGCTTCGCACAGCCCAGTCCAGGAAGAAGAGTTATGCGGACCGGAAGGTTCATGATTTGGCATTTATGGCTGTGATCGGGTTGTGCTTCGGGTATCGCCTATGAAGGGCGTCATGAGGTTCGGGAAGAAGGGTAAGCTGAGTCCGAGATTTATTGGGCCTTTTGAGGTATTGCAGCGGGTTGGGGAGGTTGCTTATGAGCTCGCCTTGCCTCCCAACCTAGCAAGAGTTTATCCGGTATTCCACGTCTCTATGCTCCGGAAGTATCACGATGACCCGAATTATGTTCTGGATTTTAGTTCAGTCTAGTTGGACAAGGATTTATCATATATTGAGGAGCCTGTAGCTATATTAGATAGACAGGTCAGAAAGCTCAGGTCAAAGAATATTGCATCAGTAAAGGTTCAGTGGAGGGGTCAGCCGATCGAGGAGGCGACTTGAGATACCGAGCAAGTTATGCGCAGTCAGTACCCTCATCTTTTCACAGCTTTAGGTATGTCCCTATACTCATTCGAGGACGAACGATTTTCTTAAGAGGGGGAGAATGTAACGACCCGGTCAGTCGTTTTGAGAGTTATAGCCCCGATCCCCTAATAACTTCTTTCCCCATGTCTATTTCTGCTTTTGGGACTTGTCAGAACGTTGAGTGGTGAAATTCGGAGATTTTTTTGGACACATAGTCCTTATATGTGAGTCTAAGCTTTAGAAATCGGGTCGTAGTTGGAACCGTGTGAAGACGGATATGAATGGAATTCCGTAGATTTATTTAGCTCCGTTGGATGATTTCGGGGTTAGGAGCGTGTTTGGAATGTGTTTTCGAGGTCTGTAGTAGAGTTAGTCTTGAATTGGCGAAAGTTAGAATTTCGGCGATTTCGGCTTATAGGTGAAATTTTAATATCGGGCCCGGAATGGTATTCTGAGAGTGATTGTAGGTTAGTAGTGTCATTTATGACCTGTGTGTAAAATTTGATGTCATTCGGACTAGTTTTGACGTGTTTCGACATCAGTTGTGAAATTTGGAAATTTCATAAGTTCTTATGCTTGAATCCATGCATAATGGATGATTTTGATGTTATGTGATGTGTTTTGAAGGCTCTACCAAGTTTGAATGAGGTATTGGGATTGGTTGGTAGGTTTGGTTGAGATCTCGGGAGCCTCGGGTGTGTTTCGGATGCTCGAACGGGCATTTTTGCCTTATGTGCTTTTGTTGGTGTTCTGGTTTTATTGCAGCAGATTTTCCATCTCTGCGATCGCGTAGAACAATTAGAGGCATGCATGATTTTTGTTATATGCGATCGCACAAATGGGTCCGCAATCGCAGTGTTTGGGCAGATTAGTCTCAACGATCGCATAGTTCATGTCGCGACTGCATAGAATACTTAGGCAGCGGAGGATTTGAGTATTACTCTACGCGGTCGCATGAAGCCAACCGCGATCGCGTAGGTTTGAGAAAGTAAGGTATGTGTTTGCGATCAGGCCCCTGCTTTCGTGTAGAGGGAATTTTAGGCGTGTGTTTGTTACTCTCCACGATCGCGACTGTAGGTACGTGATCGCACTGAAGAAAGAACTGGGCAGAACATAAAAGACCCAAAATCGAGGGTTTGAACCATTTTTCATATCTTGAACTTGGGAGCTCGGGAAAGTGCGACTTTTGGGGAGATTTTCACCTGGGAAATTTAGGTAAGTGATTCATACTCGGTTTAGACTAATGTTCATGATTATGCTCTTTAATCTACCATTTAAATTCGAAATTATGGTGGAAACATTGGGGAAAATTTGATAAAGTTCCTAGGCCAAATTCTTGAGTTTTGATCGGGATTTTGATATCCGATTTGAGTAATTATTATATGGTTAGACTTGTGAGTGAATGGGTGGTCAAAATTTATAATTTTTACCCGATTCCGAGACGTGGGCCCGGGGAATTTTTTGGGTAATTTTCCTAATTTAGCAATCGAATTGAATAGATTTGGGCCATCCGGAGTCGAATACTCATGGCAAGAGCGTGGTTTTGAGTTGAGTAGCACAATCGAGGTAAGTGGCTTGCCTAACTCTGTGTTGGGGACTGCCCCTTAAGTTGTTTTGATACTGTTTTGTTATATGGGCGTCGTGTACGTGAGGTGACGAGCGCGTACACGGGCTATTGTTGCTAAATTCTATTTTCCCTATCCATGTTGTGGGCGCGTGATTTTTCACCCACCATATACTCCTACAAAATTTAATAGATAAATTAATTTTATAAATTTCGTTGGATTTTAGCGTATTTGTGAAGTGCTTTTGCATTGCATATCCATAATTCGTCTTTTTTAAAATTATTAAAAATTTTATAATTAGGCGCATCATTATTATCAAGGAATTATAAATGTACTACTAATTGAATTAAATAACAAACGAATGATGATTATTCGATGTAATGTAGTTTTAATAACTAATTGCTAAATTTAGTCATTTTTCCTAACAAAATTGCGAAAACATTTTTGACTCTTTAAAATATATGAGTGTCAAATTAATTATTTTACTCTTAATTAATTTATCAATTAATCCATAATTAGAAAAAATTAAATTAGAATTAATTACTACATTTTGCTATTGAGTTTTAGTTTAATTAGATTTAATTAATTAGATCATAATAGGCTTAAATTCAGACCTGGGATAACTTGCCCAGGCCCAAAACTTATCTCCCTAACACTCAAATAACCCAATTAACCAAACCCGACCGGCCCCCCTGTTACACCAAACGACGCCGTTTCATTAAATGAATCCATCCCAGCCGTTGATCTATTTTGATCTAACGGCTGGGAACTCCTTAAACCCCCACTATATAATTGTTTCAAAGCCCCTACCCCTTTCAGATCCTGAAGTCTAATACCCCCTCCCCACCGTCTCTCCCCCTTCTCTCTTACCCTCACATGAAGCCGCCGTCCACCGCCCCAGCTGCGCCGGCCGGAAATCGCCACCGACGGCGGAGCTCCGCCGATCGACCCCAAAACTTTACCCTACAACCTCCTTCACCTCCTCAATCACCTCCTATGTTTAGTTTTCACACAAAACCACTCTATTTCGACCTATTTTAGATCTAAGAATCCAAAAACCCTAAAATCCTTGTAAGTTCGATTCTGCCTCGACTTTGTGACTCAAACTCACATGAGTCGATGGCTCTTGACAAGAGTGTTTAACCCAAAAAATAACTTTCAAGGTCAAAGCAATAATTTTGTATGACAGGCCACAAGCAACCGATTCAATCCGAAAGATATAATTTTTGTTAATACAACGTGATAGAGAAGTGAAAAATAAATTCAATGACAGACAATATAATAAAAATAATGAAAAAGGTCCAAATATGTCTGTGAACTATGCGAAATAGGACAAATATGCCCGTCGTTATTAGTTTGGCCCAAATATGTCCGAGCCGTCCAATAGTTGTGTAAATTTGCCCTTAATAGACAGAAACAATATTTTTTTTTAATTTAATGATACCAAATCCGACCTAAAAACAACCGACCCACCCTAATTCTAGAAGACCCAAAACATATGCAGCACTGTATTTTGTATCGCCCAGCCCCAAACAGACTTCCCCACCCCTTTCCCTCTTCCGTCAGTCATCTTCTTCCTTCTTTCTTCTTCTTCGACCGTCCATCTTCTTCCTTCTTTAACAACATGCCGTTCATCTTCTTCCTTCAGGAATAACATGTCGTCACCCCTTTAATTTTTGAGTAATAACAGGCGGACTGAAATGTCGGGATGTTCGAGTTCTTCAAATAGTCGTCGAAGGATGTGTGGATGTGGAGTTGCTGCACTCCATCTCACATCGCAGACTGAAATGAATCCCGGAAGACGCTTTTTCAGGTGTCATAAACCTGATGTAAGTTTTCTGTTTTTTACCTAATTAATGCTTATTCCGACAGTTTGGATCAATGATTTTGGCATATTTGTAATCGATTTTTGTTATGATGTTATATTTTATTGTAGAAACCTGGATGTGGTTATTGGGAATGGGAAGACGATAAATTTCCACTGAGAGCTATTATTGTCATCAACAAATTGAAAAGGGAAAAAGATGCTCTTCTTAAAGAACGACTTGGAAACAGGGTGGAAAAATTGTTTCTTATGTTTTTGGGTTTTATTATTGGATTTGTGGTTAGTTTTATGTTTTGAGGGAAGACTTGAAAATATGATTGTAATTGTTTATGGTTGTAATTACTTATGGCTGTTTTAGTTGTATAATTTAGATGCATTGTATTGTAATGGTTGGATGAAAATGGTTGTAATATGCATTGTTCAGTTCATGTATCTCAACTATTTTGCATCGTTCAGTTCATGTATCTGGTGTTGTGTAATTTCTCAACTTTCTAAAAACTCAACCATCTTAGTTCAATTTCTGGTTGTGGTGATGAGGTTTAATTTGTGGTTGTTGACGTTGGGGTTATTGACGTTGCAGTATCCCAAAGTCAGATAAAGATGAAGTCGGAAAACGAGTTCCTTTGGGTGGTCTTAAAGATGGAAGACAATTATATTGTGATAACGCCTAAAAATATTCATGAACATTTGTTGGTTGGTTTAAGATTAATAGACACGTCCCTTTCCTTTCAGATATTGCATACGCACAGATAAAATACTTAGTAAAAAAGTCACTCTCAAACTGGCCTACCAAGAAAAGATATACATATTACATATGTTTGTACATAGAAGAATCAACTATTACTCATTTCCCTCTCTTTTTTGTTCTAAAGTACTAAATAGCAAAATCTACAATTTTGTCTTCATAAATCAGCAATACAATGCCAAAACCTTATAATCTCATCCTCAAATTTCAAGCTCAGCAGTATGCACTTGGTCATATATGGCGCTAATCCATTGTGATTTGTAACTGACATAACATGAAGTTATTAAATAGCACTACATGTAAAATGTAAAACTTAAATAGCACTACAATTCCTTGCAATAGTACACAACAGGTACTATGTTGAAATCCACTAGGAAGAGATCAAAATGTAAAACTTAACAAGAGATAATCAATAACCACTGCTTTAAGCTATCATTCACAAAAATAACCAGTTAACATCTACTATCATGCTAACATCAACAGCAACACTACTGAATAACCAGTTAAACCAAGATAACATTCACCAAAAAATTAGTAGTTTTGTGCATAATAGTCATCCATAAACTAAGTTCCTTAAGTTTTTCACAAAAATAATTAGCCAACTTATGCTAAATTTCAGCATTTGGTACAGGGACTCCTTCCCCATTTGGCTTCATCTTCTTTTTCTTTTTTCTTACTTCAGCTTAAAGCTGGCTAAGTGTAACTGCAGCTTTCCCCTTCCAAGTTGCCTTAGTTGGTGAGTAAGGCAAGTTTGTCGGCATAGAGACTCCATCTGCACCCCCAGTAAATTGAATCCTTCTACTCCCAGTTGGTAGTCTTGCTTTCAGCCTTCTTTCCTTAAGTATTGATTGTGACTCAGAGATGATTTGTGGCCTCAACGGTGGATCTTCCTCATCGCCAATATCTTGACCATAGGCTTGTGATTGTTGTGTTGTGACTTCAGAAGAGTAATCAGATTGGTGTGTTTGTGCTTCAGTTTCAAATTCAAAGCCCAACCAATCATCTTCAGTACTAAGAGTCGTTGTTGCACCCTCTCCACCATCTTTGCTCTGCCATCCAAAGAATTAGTTAATAAGAAATAGTTGTCATACTTTAAATTTGCATTATAAGTGTCACGACCTCAAATTCTAACAGGTCGTGATGGCGCCTATCGTGGAACTAGGTTAGCCAGCCATCACACAACAACACATTTTGTTTCAATATAATTACTCAAAACCAATAAATACCAGCATAATAAGCAATTAAATTTTTTCTCTAACTCTTTAAGCAAATATAATATAATCAACTGTCTAAGCAAATCCCCCAAGACTGGAGTCAACCGATCACGAGCATCTAAGATAAAAACAACTCTGCTAATGTCATAAACAATGTCTAGGAATAAAATACTAATACTAAATAAGGAAGGGAAATGGAGAAGCTGCAGATGTTGGGCAGCTACCTCGAAATCCCGAATGCTGACGATGAATGAACTCAAATGGCTACTGCTCAGAACCAATACCTAGATCTGCACACAGAGGTGCAGGGAGTAATGATGAGTACGCCAACTCAGTAGTAATGAAAATAAATCACAGTCTGAATAATAAGAAACACACAGCAACAAATACACCAATCCACAAACCCGTAAAATATCACGTCTCAATAAAGTATACATAAGTTCGAAAACTAGTTTCCGTAAAAATCTTTGAAACAAGTATAATTTCCAATATTTCTCAGTAAAACTCCCAAAATATCAGTTTGAAAGATGAATCATAATCAAAAGCTCAGAAAAAATATCATTTTAAACCGCCCCTCGGGCAAAATCATCACTAGTAATCAATCACTCAGCACCTCACCATCACTCAATAATAGTCACTCAGCATCAGCCCATCGGGCAACCTCGCTGTCACTCATGCCTCCCAATCACTCATCACTCGGCACTCGGCACTCACACTCAGTAGGTACCTGCGATCACTGGGGGTGTGTACAGACTCCGGAGGGGCTCCTACAGCCCAAGCGCTATAAACAAGCCAAATCATGGCATCAATCACTCTTAGGCACTCAAACTCTCTCATATCATAACATCTTCACAACATTGGCCCTCGGCCTCACTCAGTCATACTGAGACACTCACAACATGCCACTCTGGCCATAAATAAACGGGTTCTCATCCCAAAATAGTATTTCGTTTCAAGAAATAGTAATATCATCAAATAGGAGTTTCAACAATTTCACAAGAAGGACTGAGTGTAAAATCATAGTTTCAAAGTGAGGAGTATCGGTAAAATAGCCCCCAAGGGGTTAAAACAGATCGACGCTAGGCCCCAAACATGGCTTACAGCCCTAATATATCAAAACATATCAATATTGTTAAACATAGGCTTTAAAAGCAGTTTCGCAACACAATAGTTGCTTAAAAAGGATCAAATTTCCAAATTTCCAATTCGTGCACGCCCTACACTCGGCATCCAGTGTGTGCGTCACTCCAAAACCGTGAAAGGATGCAAAGTCCGGGGTTTCATACCCTTAGGACAGGAATTAAAGACATTACTTACCTCAAACAAGCCCGAAAAGCTACTCCACAATACGTTAGCCGCTCGAATCAACTTCCGAGTGCTCCAAAATCTATCAATTTCAGATTCATCACATCAAAATATGCTAAGGGAATGAAACCCAATAAAAAAATATCAACTTTATGCACAAAACCCAAAATTAGTAAAAACCCGACCCCCGAGCCCACGTCTCGGAACTCGACAAACTTTATACCAAACCGATCTGCATCATCTCACGAGTCCGTATATATAAAGATCTCTGAAATCGGAGTCCGTTTGACCCCTCAAATTGCCCCTAAAAGGTCTCTTAAACCCAAGCCCTAGTTTCACCTTTTTCTACTGATTTTCCCCAATTAAACACTTCAAAAACATGTAATCTTGTCGGATTATTCGATGATAATTTAATATTATGGAGTGGAAATGATCACAAGTGACTTACCTCAGGATTTTCCATGATTTCTTGCTCAAAAATCGCCCCAAGCCGTGTTCTTTCACCCAAAAAACGCTAAAATGGGCTAAAAAAACTGAACAACATTAAATAGACCCAATTCTGGTCGCCAAAAGAAAAATCCCGTCGCTAAAAGTGCCAAATCTGGTCTCCACCAGATCCTGTTGCACCAGCAATGTTTATTTTCACTAAAAAGGCTCTAACTCCACCATACGACCTCAGAATTCGATGATTCTTGTTCCTATGAGTGAAAAATAATAATACGAACATAGTCCTTCAATCGAAACTCAATTCGGAGCTCATTTGCTCAATGCGATACTCATTTCGCTCGTTAAACTATTAACTCACATTTCGTGTCAAAAACCCAATCGCACCTTGATGAAATTAGACCAAACTTTCTAGATCACTCCTATAATTCATTATCAAAATCCCGGAAGTCTCACAATCAAATTTCGATCTCTACAACTAAAAATGGACCTTTGGATCATTACATGCTTAAGCTCAAAATGCCAAAATCTTCCAAAAACTCTTCCAAAACTTATCCGAGCATCATGGAACCCCAACCAAGTATACTAACAAGTCCCATAATATGACACAAACTTAGTCGAGCCTTCGAATCACCAAAAACAAAGCAAAATTACTAAATTCACCTTGGATTCAAGCCTATGAACTTTGAAACTTCTAAATTCCACCAAAGATGCCGAAACCAACCAAAACACATCCGAATGACCTGAAAATTTGCACACACATCCAAAATGACACTACGAACCTGCTCCAACTTCCGAAATTCCATTCCGACCTCGATAGCCTATTTTCCACTGCCAACCGAAAATCATCAAAAACTAACTTTCGCCAATTCAAGCCTTATTCTACACCGGAGATCAAAACTACATTCCCAACACACTCCTAAGCCCCAAATCACTTAAAGAAGCTATCTGAGCCATAAAATCTACATTCCGAGGTTGTTTACCAATAAGTCAACTCCCAGTTGACTTTTTCAACTATTAGGCCAATTTAAAAGACTAAGTGTCTCAGTTCTCACCACTACCACTCCGAACCCGAAACAACCGACCCAACATATCATAATTAGGTTAATTAACACATAGCAAAGCTGAAACAGGGGAAACGGGGCAAATCTTACGGAACGGTTGACCGGGTCGTTCCATTCTCCCCCACTTAAACATACGTTCGTCCTCGAACGTTCCTAGACTTGTTCCAAACACCACCAAAATTGCCGTGAAACCTACCATGCACAATACCCGGGGTGATCCCACGTCATCTTATCCCATATAGGTCCGATAACACAAATAATTGAAATTCCATAATTCCACCTGACCCATAACCTTAGAACCAAATTCCCACTTCTAAATCAATTTACAAGCTCAAAATCCCACAACTATAACTGAATAAGTCTGAACACACTGTAACAAGTCATATCCGTAACCCAAGATGAAATACCATGATACACTCCATGACTCAAGCACTCATAGTGATAACTCCTAATCACAATGGCCGCTCAAAACAACCCAAAACGGTACATATCCTATTATCAAGCAATGTCTCGTTCTAACACTCCCATATATTGCCGATGATGAAAGAAACACGTAGAAACCAACAACCATTCGTCCGATCAATATCAATAGCATCCAGAGCCATAATTTGTGCAACTCGTGCACTCAATAACAACATCCCAAGAGCTCAATTCATAAAATAGAAGATTCACACGAGAGGACTATCCTGCCATTAACAATTACTATCACAACATCATGCTAAAAGCNCTCAGAATCAATAACAATGCGAAATTCGACATCAAGTACTCAAAATGCATTGCCATAACCACGGGGAAATCGGGCGATACCATTCCACCTGAACCAGAAATAACATCACCAATACTTCTCAATCCTGCAACACCTAATTACTTACCTTACCCAAATATCTCTATAAAGCCTTGATAGAACCACACCCTATGCACATATAACCAACGATCACCACTTCTCGAAACACCGAAAGGCAACTCATAGATCACTCCAAAACACAAATAAGCTCAATGACAATCGAATGGTACATCCCTCAACCATAGAAATTCGGAGTAAAAAATTTCAACCTGTTGCAGAACACTCGCCCATACTAGGCCTATCAATAACTCCAAATCATCTCTGGTCACCCACAACAGATATATAACTCCCCGAAAATTCACAATGACTGAGTCATGGCACATAGATAACACCTTACTAACTTTGCTCGCATCTTCACGGTCTACAACCACAAAATAACCTATTCATGAGAACTCCCAGTATCGAAATCCATAAAGTGCACCAATCACTGTATCTAATCCCAGCTGCACCACTCGAATATATAACATGTCTCCAATATTCAATCATTCCACGAGGGATACCCCTATAATTCTTCTGTGCCCCCAAGCAAACTTGAATATCAACAGTCGATCCAACAAGAGAGCGTCGCAATACTAATGAATCACCCTTAACTCCACACATTGCCCTTTCTGAAATGTATACCCTCATCAAGCCACCCAATAATGATATCATCTACCTAGTCATCTGAAACAACCAATGCTACCTAAGACGTTTTTTGTTTTTTGACCTTCCTTCCAGAACTGAACCGCGACCTCACATATGCAAATCTCAACTCCACACAACATACCTCATACACCGTGCCATCCTATGATAAATATGAGAACTTCATCATCCTTTCCGAGCCACAAGCAACCATGTACCCAACTAGCCACGAACTTTCCATTTGACCCCATCTAGAAGCAAAATCACTATACATCACATGGCCCTCACGCCAGTAGAAAATATACACCTCTAACCGTGGTAGAAACCATCCAGAACTCTCTGAATCCCATTAGTACAACACCAAACCGGAAGGACTGAATCCTTCTAACTCAACCACGTTACGCATGCCACCAAATCCCAAGAGAATTTCTAAGAAACACCTGTAACAACTCATTACCTCATTAACACCCAAAGAACTAACCATATCCCTTATCATGCCGATCTGACCTACTACCAAGTTGTCCTATTTATCCAAGTTCCTTCTGACTTACCTTCTAATTGATACTTTTCCTTGCCATGATACCGAAATTCTCAATCCAGACTCACCGCACGAAACCCGAGCATAAAATAGACCGTCTTAGGCTCATAAGCCGCTGAATACTCTCTCAAGTATTCCCCAAAGGAACCACATTAGAACTACTTGCCCTGAAGAGACTTCCTGTGAATTTAAAGTCATTACCTTCTCCTCCCTGATACTGATGTGTAAAATCCATGATAAGGTAAAAATGCCACAACTCTTGACACCCTCCAACGTAAATATCAGTTCTAGCATAATACGTACCTCGAAGATTCCCAATTGCTATACATAACCTTGAATCTATCAGAACCATTCTCGAGAGTCATCCACTCTACGCAAATCACCATTACACTGATCAAGCAGACATAACGGCCTGACACCGTTGCAGCCCACATACTAGGAAAGTAATCCACTCATTTGAAGCAACTAGCAACTCATACACTGCACCCACTACACTTTTCACAATTACATATGCAGGTCACAACTGATTCACCAATATACCTCGAACCGAAACCAATACAACACATAATCGTGTAATCAACTTACCATTAACAGACTCCCCTACTTGGCTCAAAGCCAAAGATCAAGACAACACTAACTCTAGATGCCCATACACTACCACAGCCACCATATTGTGGTGAGATTCAATTAAATCCTTCACACGCTCATATGACCCAAACCATCTAATGTCCCAAATCATCTGCAAACCTAGCATTCACCACTATAGTAGTCATGCCAACTTCCACAAACGATCCAAACTCAAATTACAACATATATCAATTACTGGAAAAGAGTACTTACTATAAAACCACCTAAGGATAACACAACCTCATTACACCCCGCGGGAGATAGCCCCGCCTGCTTAACCTCAAACTGATATCATCTTTATACACATCCAAAAGTCATAGCTATTACTCGATCACTTCATTTTCCTGCATTTATACAAAACCAATGCCTATCCCCGAGGCATCAAGATACGCGGTATAAAACCCGAAGCTGATGGCAGAACTAACACCGGAGCCATGGTCAAATAAATCTTGAGCTTCTGGAAGCTCTTCCCACACTTGTCTGACCACATGAATACCCTCGATGGACACCACGTGACCCAAGAATGCTACTGAACTGAGCCAAAACTCACACTTGGAGAACTTTGCATGGAGCTTCTCCTCCCTGAATCTTTATAATACCATCCTCAAGGCTGGGTATGCTACCCCTGGCTACGTGAGTACGCCAAGTTGCTATCAATGAATACAATAATGGAGGAGTATAATTACGACTTGAATACACTGTTAATCAAATACATGAACGTTGCTGGGGTATCAATCAGTCCAAGGGACACCACCTAAAACTCAGAACATAACAGGAAAATCTAGCTCACTTAACAACTAAGCTACACGAGAGGTCCCTCAATACACTCACAACTCGAGGTCATATTCTAACTCACGACAGAAGTCAAATACTCAATGGTTCTTGCTACATATCCTACCAATATCAAACAACCTGAACACATCTAACCATCATATCACACTTTTCATGAAGTCATCTAGTCACCAAATCCCATCAATAAGAACACAAACGGGCATATAAGTCCCAAATGCATGGCTAAAAAACAATCAAAATCTCAGCACTCAAGCCACAAAATAAAAATCTGGCATCAAGTCCTCCAGACTGGCCCATTATCAACATGCTAAAATCACCTCTCGCACCTCACCCATGGAAATCACAAGTCGTGGATACACAGATGGTACAGAGCGCTCGCGTGTGCATTCGAATACATGAAAAAGATTCAAAGAATTACGCTTTTGGCTGAATAAAATGGATTCGCACGACAAGAATTAAAGAATGTGAGATTTTTCCTAACGGTTCTGCAGACTCTCAAAGATAAGTACAGACGTCTCCGTACTGATCCGCAAGACTCTACTAAACCTTCTCATGTCCGTTGAGTCCTATGTAACCTAGTGCTCTGATACCAACTTGTCACGACCCCAAATCCTAACAGGCCGTGATGTCGCCTATCGTAGAACTAGGCTAGCCAACCATCACACAACTACACATTTTGTTTCAATATAATTACTCAAAACCAATAAATACCAGCATAATATAAAAAATTTCTCTAAGTCTTTAAGCAAATATAATATAATCAACTGTCTAAGCAAACCCCCCAAGATTGGAGTCAACCGATCACGAGCATCTAAGAATAAAAACAACTCTGCTAATGTCATAAACGATGTCTAGGATAAAATACTAATACTAAATAAGGAAGGGAAATGTAGAAGTTGCGGACGCTGGACAGCTACCTGGAAATCCCAAATGCTGACGATGAATGAACTCAAGTGGCTACTGCTCAGAACCAATACCTGGATCTGCACACAGAGGTGCAGGGAGTAATGATGAGTACGCCAACTCAGTAGTAATGAAAATAAATCATAGTCTGAATAATAAGAAACACACAGCAACGAATACACCAATCCACAAAACCGTAAAATATCAAGTCTCAATAAAGTATACATAAGTTCAAAAACCAGTTTCCATAAAAATCCTTGAAACAAGTATAATTTCCAATATTTATCACTAAAACATCCAAAATATCAATTTGAAAGATGATACGAATCATAATCAAAAGCTCAGCAAAAATATCATTTTAAACCGCCCCTCGGGCAAAACCATCACTCGTAATCAATCACTCAGCACCTCACCATCACTCAATAACAGTCACTCAGCATCAGCCCATCGGGCAACCTCGCTGTCACTCATGCCTCCCAATCACTCATCACTCGGCACTCGGTACTCGGCACTAACACTCAGTAGGTACATGCGCTCACTGGGGGTGTGTACAGACTCCGGAGGGGCTCCTACAGCCCAAGCGCTATAAACAAGCCAAATCATGGCATCAATCACTCTCAGGCACTCAGACTCTCTCATATCATAACATCTTCACAACATTGGCCCTCGGCCTCACTCAGTCATACTGAGACACTCACAACATGCCACTCGAGCCATAAATAAACGGGTTCTCATCCCAAAACAGTATTTCGTTTCAAGAAATAGTAATATCATCAAATAGGAGTTTCAACAATTTCACAAGAAGGACTGAGTGTAAAATCATAGTTTCAAAGTGAGGAGTATCGGTAAAATATCCCCCAAGGGGTTAAAACAGATTGGTGCTAGGCCCCAAACATGGCTTACAGCCCTAATATATCAAAACATATCAATACTGTTAAACATAGGCTTTAAAAGCAGTTTCGCAACACAATAGTTGCTTAAAAAGGATCAAATTTCCAAATTTCCAATTCGTGCACGCCCCACACTCGGCATCCAGTGTGTGCGTCACTCCAAAACCGTGAAAGGATGCAAAGTCCGGGGTTTCATACCTTTAGGACAGGAATTAAAGACATTACTTACCTCAAACAAGCCCGAAAAGCTACTCCACAATACGTTTGCCCCTCGAATCAACTTACGAGTGCTCCAAATCTATCAATTTCAGATTCATCACATCAAAATATGCTAAGGGAATGAAACCCAATAAAAGAAATATCAACTTTATGCACAAAACCTGAAATTAGTAAAAACCCGACCCCCGAGCCCACATCTCGGAACTCGACAAACTTTATACCAAACTGATCCTCATCATCTCACGAGTCCGTATATATAAAGAACTCTAAAATCGGAGTCCATTTGACCCCTCAAATTTCCCCTAAAAGGTCTCTTAAACCCAAGCCCTAGTTTCACCTTTTTCTACCGATTCTCCCCAATTAAACACTTCAAAAACATGTATTCTTGTCGGATTATTCGATGATAATTTAATATTATGGAGTGGAAATGATCACAAGTGACTTACCTCAGGATTTCCCATGATTTCTTGCTCAAAAATCGCCCCAAGCCGTGTTCTTTCACCCAAAAAACGCTAAATGGGCTAAAAAAACTGAACAACATTAAAAAAGACCCAATTCTGGTCGACAAAAGAAAAATCCCATCGCTAAAAGTGCCAAATCTGGTCTCCACCAGATCCTGTTGCACCAACAATGTTTATTTTCACTAAAAACGCTTTAACTCCACCATACGAACTCGGAATTCGATGATTTTTGTTCCTATGAGTGAAAAATAATAATACGAACATAGTCCTTCAATCGAAACTCAATTCAGAGCTCATTTGCTCAGTGTGATACTCATTTCGCTCGTTAAACTATTAACTCACATTTCGCGTCAAAAACCCAATCGCGCCTTGATGAAATTAGACCAAACTTTCTAGATCACTCCTATAATTCATTATCAAAATCCCGAAAGTTTTGAAATCAAATTTCGATCTCTACAACTAAAAATGGACCTTTGGATCATTACATGCTTATGCTCAAAACGCCAAAATCTTCCAAAAACTCTTCCAAAACTTATCTGAGCCTCATGGGACCCAAACCAAGTATACTAACAAGTTCCATAATATGACAAAAACTTAGTCGAGCCTTCGAATTACCAAAAACAACGCAAAAATACTAAATTCACCTCGGATTCAAGACTATGAACTTTGAAACTTCTAAATTACACCAAAGATGCCGAAACCAACCAAAACACATCTGAATGACCTGAAAATTTTCACACACGTCCAAAATGACACTACAAACCTGCTCCAACTTCCGGAATTTCATTCCAACCCCGATAGCCGATTTTTCACTGCCGACCAGAAATCGCCAAACACCAACTTTCGCCAATTCAAGCCTAATTCTACACCGGACATCAAAACTATATTCCGAACACACTCCTAAGCCCCAAATCACCTAACGAAGCTATCTGAGCCATAAAATCTACATTCCGAGGTTGTTTACCAATAAGTCAACTCCCAGTTGACTTTTACAACTATTAGGCCAATTTAAGAGACTAAGTGTCTCAATTCTCACCACAACCACTCTGAACCCGAAACAACCGACCCAGCATATAATAATTCGGTTAATTAACACATAAAAAATATAAAACAGGGGAAACATGACAAATATTACGGAACGACTGACCGGGTCGTTACAATTAGTTTTTTTTACCTTGAAACAAGTCCTAGAATTGTGCTTCTCTCCACCACATTTGATGCATGTCATCACTGTTCCTTTCCTTGAATAACTCCACTCCCCCTTCCTCTTGCTTGCTTCATCAGGTTACCTATTTTTCTTTACCTTGGGTCTGCCCACAGTCTTTGCAATTTCAGGTGGATCCATTGCTTGGCTAGGATCAATTTTCCAAACTTTTATACCCCTAACTGGTTAAAACTTGTGCTTGTAAGTCAAGGAATATGCTTCTTTGCTATAGTACCAATGTATTTGTTCCTAAGGATCACCCTTTCAAACGCAAGAAATAACATTAATAAGATAACTTGAAAAATATGAGCTTAAGTGAGAAAACTAACTTAAAATATTTCATACCCTATCATATATTATAGATTTGATAGCATGGGGCAAGGGATCCCAGAAAGTTGCCATAATCTACACGTGCATTTTTTATGTTCAAGATCCACAGTAAGTCTATCATCACCTTCTGTGATTTCATATCCAAAGTCACCATTAAACTCAACCTTGCAATAATGAGAAATTGCCCTATAGTCATTGTAAAGCATCAAAGCACTTGGACTATAGTCACCATTCCATTTTCTGACAAAATAGATACAAGGAGTCAAAATACAAGGAATGTAAACATAGAAACTTAGAATCTGTTATCTGAAATCTTATAAGTAGCTTTGGCATTGAATGAATTTCTTCTGAAGATCAGTAGCTAACAAGTTTTCAAGAAAATCTTATTTCCTACCATTAGCAGTTGATTTGATTTGGAGCTTAATATATTAATTTGACTTATATTTTAATGATGGTAGAGGAAGAAAACATTAAACTTATGACTGATAAGTTAGTTTGACAGGAAAAACATCATGTAAAAGTTCAAATTTTTCTAAACCCCATGATTATTAAGTTCTTCCAGAATGATGTACATAAGAACAAAGTAAAAACAGATGACCAATAGATGTTAGTCATTTGAAATTTGCTGTTGTTAGCAAAATTCAATTGAAATTTGACCAAGTGCATATTGCTGAGCTTGAAATTTGACCAAGTGCATACCGTTTACATTTGAAATTTGCTGCTGTTAGCAAAATTCAATTGCTAATGGTAGGAAATTTTTTGCATAAGTTGTAATTAGCCATTACCTGATTTTATCTTCATTGATAGCCAACAGATTCATAACCTTTATTCTAATCTCCTCGAGCATCTTGATAATTGGCATATGTCTAGCTTCAAGAATCCATGCATTAAACGACTTAGTGAAATTATTGTCGACCATCATGTTTTTACAATGAGTGTCAAAATATGCTCTACACCAAGACTGTGGAAGATAATGCAGGAGATCTTTGGCAGCAGAAGCATCTTCTTCCTCACATAGCTCTCCCATATTTTTTTAGTTGATCTTTTAAATCTTCTTCATAAGTGCTCCAAGCACACCACCACAACAATTGGGCCAAAGTAACTTGTACTTAGGATTGTACTACACCTTTCTCTTTTTAAACATTGGGCCAAAGTATTCTGATCAGCCCTAGCATTTTTGAAACATGGATCACATGTATGTTCATCTATCAATGTTTTGATTCTAATGGTCAGACATTTCTTGTCATTTGAAATATACAGGCTAAAAGGGCAGCCTTCAGCACACTTGTAACTAGCCCCTAGTCGTGTCAGTTTTGATCAACTTCAACCCTTTTTTATTTACCATTGCATAAAGTTTACTGCCCTTCTAGCTTCTACAATATCCTCAAATGTCATACCTACCTCTAACTCCTTAAAACGTTCCAACTTATCAGTTACAACCATCTTCTTTTCTTTGACAATACCAACAAGTTCTATAGAATCATCCTCAAAATAATCAGATTCATCAAAGTCACTTCCCCCAAGACTATGTTCACATTCAGAAACTACATCAATGTCTATAGAATATGTATCTGTATGATGAGTAATATTTTGAGCAAATATCTTTAAGTCAGACCCATCAACAACAAAGAAATTAATCACCTTGAAGTCTATAGAAAACAAGATCTGAAGAGTCTTTACACCTTCGTCATCAGTTATCAGGTAGTACCTCCCCGAGGGTCCAGTCACTAAAAGTTGTTCGACAGAGCTAAACCCTAACGTTTTTGTAAACTCTTCACAAATAAAATCATATTTAACAAGATAAGAGACATAACTAGACAAAGTGTGCACCGACATCTTGTTATATACTATCTCGGGGGAAAAGACCCAATTATCCCCATAGTGAAACACCAAATCCACTTTATCAATCATCTTCAATGGACTTCACATGTAAAGATATAGAAAAGGGGACAAAGAAGGGACCACATCAGTATATATAAAGTAGTCATATTCAAAACGCATACCAAAAAACAAATAGCAAATACTGTCCAAGATTTTCAAATTAATGTATTAAAATACAAAAAGCCCCAACCACCCGACAAAACCATCAATCCGCCCAAATTAACTGACTGTATTTTGTTCCTTAGTGTATTAAATTACAAAAAGATACCAGAAACACTATCTCTCTTTAATTGATTCTAACAAAGCATAGTTTGTCCCTACATATGAAACACACAAGAAAAAACTCGAAATTTCATATATAACACACAAAGAAAGAATAAAGTAGTCATACCTTAGTCAGAAGATGGAAAACCCTAGCTTGTCATACTCAAATATGGAAACCCTAGACGACCTGTTTAGGAAGAAGAAGACGGAAGGAAGAAGATTTGGGATTTAGGAAGAAGATGGACGGTTTAGACACAAGGAAGAGGGAAGATGGGTGCACTCGTCTGTTTGGAAAGGGGCGATTTCTTTCTGATTATGTTTTGGATCTTTTAGAATTAGGGTGGGTCGGGTCGGGTAAGTTGTTTTTAGGTCGGGTTTGGTATCATTAAATTAAAAAAAAAATATTGTTTCCATCTATTAAGGGAAAATTTGCATAACTATTGGACGGTTTGGACATATTTGGACCAAACTAATAACGACTGGCATATTTGTCCTATTTCGCATAGTTCACGGGCATATTTGGACGTTTTCCGTAAAAATAAAGCAGAGAAGAAATAATTCTTATTGAATAATCTTTGACAGGATGTTGAACCGAACGGAGCTTGAAGGGCCAAACTATGGCTAGCTTGGGAGTAAGATGATATGAATTACAATGTATAGAATTGTAGAGAAGACAGTTTAATCCCTTGATTGTGATAAAACTATATCTATTTATAGAGATAAATCTAAGTAACCATTATCCTTGAATAATGGGTCCATTATGAGCATTTACTCAACCCATCCATAACTTTTGGAAGACTTGTAACAGTTGTGTAAATGCTGGAATTTCGTAACTGATGAGTTAATTTCATAACTGATGAGTCAATCCCGTGGCTGATGAGTCACTCCCGTGGCTGATGAGTCACTCCCGTGCCTGCTGAGTCAATCTTGCAATTGATTGCCTTGTTCTGACCATTACAATCATTTATTGCATTTATTGCACGTTACATAATTGATTTGTAACTGATGGAATAATGATGATAAATCCCATATAATCCACGACTAATTGATTCCTTCCTCATTTGTAATTATGAGATATTCTCCCGCACCTAATACATGCTATCTTATGATCATCAGTTTCGAGGCTAACAGGCTTGGTACGAGTATGTTCAGTCCCGGGGGTGTTTCACAAATCATCTTTACATGTCATTCTTCACTTTTCTCCAAGCTTTGCTGACACATGTTGCCATTTAATAGATCCACATGGCGAGTTTGTTTTTCGCCAATACAGATAGTCCCCCCACTTTCCGGTTATTCACTATGATATGACCAGGAAGTGGAAGATTTGATCCTTTTCTCCCTTGCCTCTTCCTCATTAAAAACCTTGCCGGAAAAACCCAGTAGGGACAAAAACCGGACGAAGGAAAAAAGAGTGCAGATCTTAGAGATTCAGATGACAACTCCAACGCTCATGCTCGTTTCGTCAATAATCAGTTGGTTTACCCCTGTCTTGTTTCGGGATTTGAAGACAAATATTTGCCTTATGTTTGGCAAGTTCGATATATAAATTTCGGCTTTATTTTCTGCCTACTTTAATTTTTGGGTTTTTGTTTCACCCTTTGTTATTTAACTTTGCATTAAAAATGCTTCAATACTTCGTGTCTTTTTTAAATGATCACGATTTGTAAAGGAGGGCCCTTTTTTTATCGACACTTAATGAAGAAGACGTCTCAACTTCATAATGGTGTAAATATGCAGTAGAGAGATAGGAATTCTTCACATGTTTCTCTTTAACAATGTTTTAAAGAAAGTTTTTGTATTGAACTTTCGTAACATTTCACATGTGTTTGCGTATTAGTTTATTCAAGTTAATACAAGGGAATAACTGTTTTTGTTTATAACAACTTTTAAATATAAGGGTATGAATTTTTACCCTCAACTGTTTTCATTTACAACAGTTTTTGAATAAATACAAGGGTATATCTTGCAACCCTTGACAAAATATTGCCTTTAACCTGAACATTCGTTTACATCCACGAGTTGTTTTCTTTGTAGGTTTTTGAATCAGGCTTGCGTTTTTGGCTCTTGACTTCACTCTTAACTTTCGATTGTTGGGTAGACCTTAGGCTTGACTTGAATTCTGCCTTTCCCAGTCTTTTTTGCCTTCTATAGTCCCCCAAGTGGTAGAGATTTGAAGTATGAGCACTTGATTATTCCTTCCATGTAGTCCATTTCCTGAAAAGGAAAATACATATGGTACTCGAAGGTTTATACTTTTTAGATGATGACTGCTTAACCCTTTATATTTCATCAAAAAGGTTGTGACCTAGACCGGGAATTCAATTACTTCCTCGTGTCTTTCGAGTCTAATATCATCATTTGGTACTTTAGGGAATTTATCCGAGTACTAACTTTTCATGGCACTTTATGAATTTATTTGAGTGCTCATATTTAGTCTTACAGACTTGAAATATATATGTGGATGCATCGTTACATGTGCGATGTCTTAATGTTGCACCCTTGGGTGTCTAACTTATAAATAAAAGAGGCCCTTTTATATATTTAAACGGTATGAAAAGAATGTCTCCTTTTCATTCAGGCGTAAAATAGGATCGATTTATCCGAGTAGACTTTTAGTCTGTGGAAGTATTAATACTGGTAGGATTTTTTGGAGTATTGATCTCAGTAAGACATTGAGTCTGAGGGAATACTGATCCCAAATAAATATAGATCTTAGTATATGTGTCTTGAAGAGACATTAAATTTGATTGGATTTTGAATCCAAATTGGAGTATATGAACATACTTCCAATTAGAGAGGGACACATGTCCGAAATAATATTTTGAGATGTTCGGGATAATCGATCTGAGTCATAATATAATTAGCCAATAATAAAGGCTTTTTAACTTGAATGGTCATTGCTGGACCAAATATAAGTCATGTGTTTGTTCAAAGTGAACTTTAATCTGATGGCATATTTGCATACATTTATGTTGACTTGAACATAAAAGCCTCGTTTATTATCGTAGGATTCTTGACTCGACATGGAGTTCTCGATCCTTTTTGTGTAAGAGAAGTATATGCATTTTTGAAGATCTCATTCAACACTGTTTGAAGGGTTTATGCTTGATATGAGCAATACAACTGACTGAGTTGATATTGTGGTAAATAATGTCGGAATACTCTTAGAAATTTATCTCCCAAAGCAATCGATTGTTTGAATCACTTCTTATAATGTCAAGTCGGATTGACTAATGTTCAAGTATAAGTGATCTCCCTAGTGTTTGAGTTTTGAGGTATGAGAACTCAAACACTGGAATCATAATTTGACAGTCCCCAGTTTAATAATCTCGGATAGGATAGCTAGTTCCATTGTTGATGGACTTTCAAATGGTCCAGTTAAAGCATAGAGACGGTACCGTAGATCTTTCTTTATTTTTTACTCTGGCCGGGAACTACGGAGGTTCCACAATATTGTCTAGTATCATGCGATATCTTGCCTTATTACCGGAGTAATTTTTACGGCTTTCTTTGTAGATTTCTCGCATCATATATTTTGTTTGTTTGGTACATGTGGCATTTTAGCTTTTGCAGCCTTGAATATTCTCAAATATGATTCTCCTTCAATAAGGCAGTACCGGATGAGACACACTCAGAGTTGTCGAGAGTGTTCTTGTCTATGGGTAAAGTCTCATTCTGCAAGTAATCAATAAAGTTATTATGACAAAATTAAATTGGTCGGGCTTACCTCATTTTCATTCTAATTGATGATAGATCAGGGATCACCCAGATAAGGGATGACTCGATCTTGATACTGTTTGATCCAGAAATGATATTTATCAATAAGAGTCCGGTGATATCAGCAGTAGATCCGAGACTAGCACATCCGACTCAATTTTCTTGGGTTGCATAGTTTTCTTGGATTTGATCAATCGTCAAATCAATACTTTTGCTCTGAGTCTCCCAGTTAATTCAAGCATGTATCATATGCTTTATACTCATCTTTGTTGTTAGTAATAAACTAAGTTTGGTGAAATCTAAATACTTTTCCTGATAGGCATTAAGCATTTTCCTTAACCCAAGACTTTTAATACTTGTGGACTTAATTGTGTAGAAGGTCCAGATCCCCAGAATTATCTCAGAAATAACATGTACTTTGATTTCAGCTTCTGGTAATATGCTCAAGCAAAGATTAGTCATGAAATCTGCTAAACTTGTGATTTTATTATCGTATGTGGCTGATAAATAATATCATATTCCATAAGTTTGATTACTCATTTAGCTAGCCTTCCTGATAGTTCTCGTTTATGCAAACTATTGTATAATGAAAATATAGTGGCTACGAGAATTGAATGATATTGACAATAAAGCCTTAGATTTAGGGCAATAGCAATTAATGCCATGTCACGACCCGAAATCCCACCTACAGGCCGTGATGACGTCTAACGTTGAACCCGCTAAACAAGCCAACGTTTTGATTAAATTGACTTGTTAACAGTTAGATTAACAAAAATAACTGGAACAATTATAATAGAAATGCAGAAATAATACAAATGCAAGAACTAAATAGAAATCTTGTGATAATTTTCCTTAAGTACAACCCCAGAAACCGGTGCCACAATCTCACGAACAGACTAAGAGTTTACACAATGGTCTGAAATAAGTAGATACAACTGTCTTGGGGCTAATGAAATAAGACAGAAAATGAGAGGAAAGGGGTAAGAGGTGACGCCAAGGTCTGCGGGCATCTGCAGGACTACCTCAGTGTCGCCGTGGACTGGAGGATACTCCCTCGCTCAGTGTCCACTGGGTCCGACGCTGTAATCTGTACATCATAGAGAAGTACAGGTGTAGCATCAGTACAACCGACCCCATGTACTGAGTAAGTGTCGAGCCTAACCTCGGCGAAGCTGTGATGAGGCTAGGACACGACAACAAATAACACCTGTGCAGTTCAATAACATAACAGGAAGTAATGACAGGAAATGAACAAGTAATACAACTACGGGGGGAGAACATGCTGGGGATAAAGGGGCCGCAAATGCTAAAAACAACAGAACAAGATAATAATTGAAATGTAGAAATAACAGCAGGAATTTAACAGCTCAGAACAAGTAAATAAACAGAAAAAGGCACGGCATGTCTCCTCGTGCATAACCTCACAATCACTTGCCACGGAATGTCCCCTCATGCATAACCTCACAGTCACTCAGCACGGAATGTCCCCTCGTGCATTACCTCACAGTCACTCGGCATGGAATGTCCCCTCGTGCATAAATAATAATCACTCGGCACGGAATGTCCCCTCGTGCATAAATAATAATCACTCGGCACGGAATGTCCCCTCGTGCATAATCTCACAGTCACTCAGCACGGAATGTCCCCTCGTGCTTAAATAATAATCACTTGGCATGGAATGTCCCCTCGTGAAATAATAGATAATCACTCGGCACGGAATGTCCCCTCGTCCATAACATAAATAGAAGAAACAATTAGATAGGAAAATACAACAATAGGAAACCTCAAATACACAGAAATATTCAACAAAGATTCTATCGTCCCGGCAAGGGACTCAGCTATAACCAATCTCACTCAGAGGTATAATTCAACAATATAATCCTCAACCGAACGAATAATCAAATAACTTTCCACATCATTAAATACTATCAATATATCACTTCCAGCATGATAAGAAATCCGTAACACAGGGAATATCAAAGGACACAATGAAAATTATCAAGTTCGACTCTCGGGCATGCTTGACCACAACATATAGGTACCCGTCACCTCACCTATACGTTGGACATGGATTAACACATAGCAAATAAGACTCTACACCTATTCCCTCAAGCTAAGGTTAGGCCAAACACTTACCTCGGCTACAAGAATGCAAATCAAGCCTTTAGCACCGCTTTTCCTCTCGAATTCGACTACGAAACAATCGTATCTATACATAGTCGACTCAATAGTATCAATAATTACTCAACAATTAAATTCCAATGCCTAATTATAGAATTCCCAACATTCTTCCAAAAATTCCAGAATTCGACCCCGGGCTCGCTTGGTCCAAACACGAGGTTCAGACCAAAAACCGATCACACATTCCCCCACGAGCCCGAATATATAATTTGTTTTGAAATCCGACCCCAAAACAAGGTTGAATTCCCCAAAATTCGAAAAGTCCTAACTCTACCAAAATCCTCAATTTCTACCCTTTAAGACCCTAGGATTCTTGATGATAATTGATGAAATATATTAGAAAGTTGAAGGAAATCAGTTAGTGAACACTTACCTACGATTTGGGAAGAAAATCTCTTGATAAAATCCCCCTAGGTCTTCTATTTTTGAGAAAAAGTTTGAAGAATAACGTCTGAAATTGTTTTTAAAAAAACTTCACTGCTTGACTCTCGCACCGGCGGTGCATGGGTCCCACCTGCGATCACGCAGGTGCGGGAAAGGGATCGCACCTGCAGAAAAGGCCAGGCCCACTGGGTGTCGCACCTGTGGAATCATACTCGCTTTTGCGGAGGATAGTCTGCATCTGCGAGTGGTACTGCACCTGCGAACAAAAAAACGTGCATGCGGTCTCGCACCTGCGGCCCTAGGCTCGCAGGTGCGGGCACACCAGAATTGGTGCACCAGTAGTGTTTTCTTGAGTCCAAACAATCTGAACACCTACCCGGAACACCCCCGATCCCTCGGGGCTCCAAACCAAATATACACACAACCCCAAAAACATACCACAGACTTATTCGAGCAATAAAATCACCAAATTATCATCAAAAACAATGAATTAAATCTCTAAATATATAAAAATTATCAAAATTTCTTAAACCTCAAGTTTACCATTTTTAGTCTGAATCACGTCAACCTATGTCCGTTTCTTACAAAATTTCACAGATAACTCATATAAAATATATTGAACATGTTCCGGACTCCGAGACCATAATACGGTCCCGATAACACCGGTTTCACATCAAATTTCATTTTCAAGAAACTTTGTATTTTTCAGAAAATAATTTTCTTTAAAAATTCATTACTCAGACTTGGGACCTCGGAATTCGATTCCGGGCATACACCCAAGTCCCATATTTTCCTACGGACCCTCCGGGAACGTCACATCACGGGTTCGGGTCCGTTTACCAAAAATATTGACCAAAGTCAATTTTATTCAATTAGTTATCATAAACTCAACATTTATTCAATTTTTCCACATAAGGACTTCCCGGCTACGTGCCCGGGCTGCGCACGCACATCGAGGTGAGATAAACAAAGGTTTTCAGGGCCTCGGAACACAAATTAGTTAAAATTATACGGGATGACCTTTTGGGTCATCACATGCCAACTTCTCAAAATCATGCGAGTGGGAGTCGCTTTTGAGTTCGCCGGAGTCTGGCATAAATTCCGGCGAGTCGCCGGAATCCTTCAAACCACTCCCACTGATATCCCCCTTCCTTTTCTATCTGTTGTTTATTTTTCAATTAAAATCATGAATATATCACTGTTTAGCCCTTGTTCTTATATTAATGTCTCGTCCATATATATCATTTTTTTTTCTGTTTTCTGTTAATTGGTTTAACTTCTAAGAATTAATTTATCAAATTAGTTTTTTAAATAGAATCATATATGTGTATCGCTGTTTTAGTCCATGCTTTTAGGTTACTGTTTTGTCCATTCTTTGTTAATCTATCCTTGTTTCATCCATGTTTAGTTTAGATTCTAAAAAAATTATTTCCATACATGTCATTTAATGTGTTTGGCAGCCATGTTTAGTTGTCAGGATTTTCTGATAATCATTGTTAATTTGTTCCACTTATTTTTATTTATTGAAGTTATGAATGATTAGCCTGATTGATTCATGTTTAGTTATTTTTAGATTATGCTTCACTGCCCTTATCTTCTCTAAAATATTACTGCCCATCTCTGATTGATTGACTCCCTAATTCGTCTCCTGATTTTAGATAATTGTTGGTTAGGTAATTATTAAGTAGGTAATTATTAATCGATTAGTTAATTATTAATTAGGTGATAAAGAGACAATTATACTCGACTAATTAAGTGTATATTTAAATAAATAACAGTATAATTAGAAATTAAATCTAAGAACCTAAACTAACTAATTATCTAACCTAACCTCTTAAAGAAGATTAGGCTCCTAACTTCATTAAAAGTTTAGTTACTAATATAATTAACTAAGTTAGAATTAGTCAACACCTACAATCAACCTGATTCCTAAAATGACAAACAAGTCTAAAATCAGTTAAATAAACAAATTAGGAATTAAGCACCCTTAATTATCTAAGTCCTAATTCCTAGTTAAGATAATAAATTAGGATTAATTAACTAAAGAAAATTGTAAGATCAATTGACCTAAGTCTAAGGACTTTGAACTAATGAATATAAGTTAATTAATAACTAATCAACTGGGATTAATTAATATCTAATAACAAACCTGATATAACTCTTAATTACTAAAAGAGTAATTCTAGGAGTTCCTAAGGGGGGGTAGTATAGGATTTTTAATTGAGGAATTATCACAACCCCAAATCCTAAAAGGCCGTGATGGCGCCTATCGTGGAACTAGGCTAGCCTACCATCACATTACTACGCTTTTGTTCAATTATAAGAGTTCACAATTCAATAATAAGCATGCAACCATAGCATCAAATAATATAATTC
>ML451224.1:2453-48411 GCA_005239535.1 Nicotiana rustica
AAAATGAAGCACGAGGTCCCCAGGTTCGGCATGGTCCGCAATATACCACCACTACTATTGGATTGGTGGGAAGATCTTTCCTCAAGTGACAAGAAACATGTCAGGAAGGTTCTGGGAAATTTTTCTTCCCTATTAGACATCCAGCCAAATGATATGATGATTGAAGCTGCAACCATGTTCTGGTATAGTGAAAGGTCTGTGTTTCGCTTTGGGAACATAAAGATGACCCCGCTCCTAGAAGAAATAGAGGGATTTGTTGGGCTACTTTGGGACAACTCTAGTTTATTGGTGCCTAAAAATCGCACTGGTAAGGGATTTCTAAAGATGATGGGTTTGAAGAAGAACACCGATTTGTAGTGCTTAAAGAAATCTTATGTACACTTTGACTATTTGTATGAACGATATGACCATAGAAAGTCCTACTATATTTTCCACGATGATTTCTCTATCAGTTCCTTGGGTCATATGCACCACATGGTTTTTGTGTTCGTTAATTGCTTCTTGGGCATGATATTGTTCCCAGTGAAAGGGGACAAAATCCACACCCGACTAACTATGGTAGCCAAAACTTTAATGGAAGGAATCGAAGGACAAACATACACCATAGTTACTATGATTATAGCTGACATCTACCGGGCATTGGACCGCTGCCAGAAGGGGTTCAAACATTTCGAGGGTTGCAATTTGTTGCTACAACTTTGGTTATTGGAGCATCTCCAAAAGGGTCAATATCAACAAGAGTTTACACGAAGGGCGTGGAATGATCATATAGCCTTCCATCACCCTAAGAGGATGACTTATATATCGGACAAGTTTGCTCATCTAGAAATTGCTAAGGAATGGGTGGAGTTCTTCACCAATTTGATCGAGGATCAGGTCCAGTGGATGTTCGAATGGTTCCCTACTGACGAGTTCATCATCATGTCTAGGGACGCTCCTCACTTAGTGTTGATCAGGCTAAGGGGAATATACCCTTATGTTCCCATCAGGGTTTCGAGACAAGCAAGCAGGAAGCAGATCGTACCGCAGGTTGCAAAAATGAGTCATTTCCGTGCGGATTTTCAGGATGACGACATCCCCTACAGGTGTCAAGGTCAGCATATGTGGCACTCAAAGCTTATTGTGGAAAAGGTCATCGTCGAGCCAGACAGGTATCATGCGGGACATGAACCCTTTTACCCGGCGTGGTTAGAGGATAGCATAGCTAGTGTAGTTACGCCAGGAATCGGTCGGGGAAACAGGGTCATAGACGAAGATGCTGGGACCTAAGTAAAATACGACAAATTGCGTAAAAGTATTCACGACTTTGAGGCGGAACATCAGAAGATACACGAGACAAACATGAGACTGATCAATTAATGGAGGGAGATGGATATCACCTCCAATGAAAAGGTAGAATATCTGGAGCATGGTTTGATGGAACTGGAAGAAAAGATAAGAAAGAGGGTTGTCAACTACCAGAACGCTGAAGGAAGCGAGGGAGGACATCTAGCAGGAGTCTACCTGGTCGATGGAGTAACGAAGATCAAGCCTGGGGAAGGTCCTTCTGTGACCAAGTAGATTAAATTTATTTGCTTTTCTAAATTTAATAAGGCCAAGTGCCAGTAAGGACTTATCTTTTATTATCTTATTGTCGTTTTGGATTCGTCTATTTTCGCATTAATGAAATGAGGCATTTTTTGGAACTTAAGTTCTCCAAATCAACTTGTCGCTACGCCTACCTCGAGCACAATGAGGTTCCCAAATTAGGACGCGGATTTACATTTCTGCAATATGTGTTTAAATACTGCAAACACTCTCTTCAGAACTCTTACTGGCTTGGCTACCTTTTTGTTTTTTCTTTATTTTGATTATTCCCATTCCCCAAAGGTTGGTTCGCGCATACTGGCATTATCAGCTTATCACACAAGATCCAGGGGCCCTCCACCTTCGTCTCCTCCTAGTCCACCAAAAGGCAAAGGAAAAGCAAAAATTGATGATTTGAACAGCACGCGAAAAGAAAACAATGCACATGCTGAACATCTGGAAGCTTCCGATGGTCGGGGTACTCAGGCCCCAAATGATCCGATTTCATGGCTGGAGCAGAAAATACTAGACATTCAGGGTGAGCTCGAGCAGGTCCGAAGCTTAGCAAACCTCTCCCTCACACTCAATATCCCATATGTCAACCACTCAAACACCAAGAACCCCATACCACCTCAAAACACACCTAACAAACGCCCACAGAATCCTCCCGCACCTCACCAGTATACAAATCCACCGCAAAATCAAACTATTCCTCCACCATATCAGCAAACCACCTACCATACTCCCCAAAATACCCCATAAATTATTCCCGAACCCAAAAATTCCACTAATGATCATCATTTTAGCCAAATTCCTATCACCTAAACAACCCCATATACGTGGAAACCCTACCTCACTCCAGTCAACCCATATCATATACACTAGAAACCGCTGAGAAGGACATGATCATTAAGAACATGACTGGGGAGCTCCAGAAGTTGACATGTCGGGTTCAAGGCGTCGAGGGCGGTAAAGGGATAGAAGGTTTGAATTATGAAGATCTATGCATATAACCAGATGTGGAACTACAGGAGGGTTACAAATATCCCAAGTTCGAAATGTTTTATGGAACACGTGATCCCAAGATCCATCTGAGAACTTATTGTGACAAGCTCGTGGGGGTCGGAAAAGATGAAAGAATCCGAATGAAGCTTTTCATGAGGAGTCTTATCGGAGATGCCTTGTCCTGGTACATAAGCCAGAATCCTAAGATGTGAGGCAATTGGGTGAGCATGGAGTCCGACTTCATGGACAAATTCAGGTTTAATACATTGAATTTCGTAGACGTCTTCTATATCCAGAACTTGAAAAAGAAGACAACTGAGACCTTGCGTGAGTATGCTACTCGGTGAAGGTCAAAAGCAGCCAAGGTCAGATCAGCATTGGATGAGGAACAGATGAAAAATTTCTTTGTCAGGGCACATAATCCACAGTACTATGAAAGATTGATGGTTATTGAAAACCATAAGTTCTCCGATATCATCAAACTCGGAGAAAGGATCTAAGAGGGCATTAAAAGCGGTATGGTGAAAAATTTCGAGGCATTGCAGGCCACGAATAAAGCATTGCAATCAGGAGGTATATCGAAAAAGAAAGATGTGTGAATAGTAATGGTTGCCCAAGGACCCAAAACTCCATTTGTATATCAGACCTCTCCCCTCGCATACCAAACACCTCCACCAACATACAAAACATCACCTCCCAGATATTCCCAACCAGATGCTACTTACCATACATATAATTCCCAACCATCTTACTTTCAATCACCCCCAACTCGTCCAAATTACCCGAGACCCCGGCCTAACTTTGACCGTAAACCACCCAAACAATACACCGCCATTACAGAACCTATTGACCAATAGTATAAAACAATTAAGGTAGCTGGTTCCGTCACTCCTATCCCTGTTGTGCCCATGGAGAATTCATCCCAATAGGTCAATCCAAATGAAACCTGTGCATATCATTCTGGTATGAAAGGGCACACCATTGACGAGTTTCGGACATTGAAGGATACAATCCAGGACATTATTGATAATAGGCTCATCCAAAAAAAGGAAGCTACACCCAACGTCCGCAACAATCCTCTTCCAGATCACAGGGGCGAAGGGATCAATGTGATAGAAACAGATGAAGAATGGGATCCCGAGGGATCAACTAGACTTGTCAAAGAGGGTGACGATCCTACGAAACCCGCAGTCACGCTCAATCCTATCATAATGCAGATATAGCCACCAGTTGAGGTCGAGGTAACCACATCGGTTCCATTTTAAGTTGAGGTAGCACCACCTTTAGTTGCACCTGTTCCATTGGAGGTGGAATTAGCCACACCTTTCACAATAACAGTGTCAACCACACCGCCCTTCAGTACCAATGTTGTACCCTGGGATTATATGGCTGAATCTAGAAGAATAGGAAAGACAAAAATGGAAGAATCTGGCGCCGCACAAGGGATGACCAGAATAGGCGGGGTGTGTACGCCAGAGCATTTGGGAGAATCTAGTAAGCAGACCTCCAGCAAACCGCCCGTTATTGAAACTAGCCCAGATGACCTTTGCAGGAATGTACATGCAATTGAGTATTCTGTTGTTGATCATTTGAACAAGACTCCCGCTCATATATCTATCATGTCGCTGCTACAAAATTTAGAGGCAGATAGGAATGCTCTTTTAAAGGTGTTGAGTGAAGCATATGTACCCAACAACATCACTAGTGAAGAAACAACCAATATGGTGGGGCAGGTGATAGAAAGCCACAAAATCACTTTCACGAGGATGAATTGCCGCCTGAGGGTTTGAATCACAACAGGGCACTGCACATTACAGTGCAATGTGAAGAAAAGTTCATTGCCAGAGTTCTTATCGATGGAGGATCCAGCCTCAACATTTGCCCACTGACAACACTGAAGAGGTTGGGCAAAGGCCTACATGAGATACGAGAGGGGGCTATGAATGTAAAAGCATTTCACGGGTCACAAAGAGCTACTATTAGAAAAATTAATATTTGTCGGCAGATGGGGCCTACATGGTTTGATGTTGAGTTTCATGTACTGGGTATATCTATATCTTACAACCTGTTGTTGGGACAACCATGGATACATGTTGTTGGGGCTGTAACATCAACCTTGCATCAAGCCGTGAAATTCGAGTGGAATCATCAGGAGGTAATTATCCATGGAGATGGGAGTAACCCCATTTACACTAGTTAGACCATCCCGGTTGTTGAAAGCTGAAGAAGGTAAGGTGGAGAAACCTACCATCGTATTGAACGAGTTAACGCAATTGAGAAGGATAATTGGTGGAGTAGCAAGATAGCAAGAATGTTGTCATGGAGCGGATATGAGCCCGAAAAGGGGCTTGGTAAAAATCTCCAGGGCATCTCCAAGACGATACAGCCAAAGCGCCATGATACCACTTTTGGGCTAGAATATCAGTACACCTGGCAGGAATTTCGCAATTGGTCACCACCGTGGCGTTGTCCATACTATCCACTCGAGAAGCTTGTGCCACACTTGGAAGATAATGACATGGGTTGTTGCGTAATTGTTGAGGAGGAGGAAGGCCCTACTATCCGAGCTGTGGAGAGAGGAACATTCCTCGTGAATTGGACTGTCAGACCATCCAGGGCCCGACGAGTCCCGGGGTAGCAAGGTGGAACAACATTGTTTATTTTTGCTTCTAAGAAAAATAATTTCCTTTTTTTGCATTTTATTTTAAATAATACTTCCGATGTTCCAAAACGTTATTTAAATTGTTGAAAATCACATTTGTTTGACACTTTCAATGAATTGATGTTTATTATTACCACTTTTCCCACGTATTTTTATCCATACAACATTACTATTTCCTATCTCGATGAACCGACAACTGTGACATGTAATGAGGAAACGCAATAAAAGGATAGTGATTCAGAAGAAGAGGATGTCATACCCGAGGAAATCGTCATGGAAGTAGAGGATTTTGAGAACAAGCCTAAGTCCAACCTGGATGAAACTGAGATAGTCAACTTGGGAAATTCTGAAACCGTCAAGGAGACCCGCATAAGCATCCATTTGTCACCATTAGAGAAAGAGGAATACACTCATTTTTTGAAAGAGTACGAGGACATATTTGCATAGTCATACGACAATATGACCAGATTAAGTATGTATGTTGTAGCCCACAAACCCAATGTGTCCACCAGTGAGGCAGAAACTCGGGAATTTCAAGCCTGATATGAACCTGAAAATCAAGGAGGAGGTTACTAAGAAAATCAAGGCCAAGGTCTGCAGGGTAGTTGAATAGCCAACTTGGCTGGCCAACATCCTGCCAGTTCCGAAGAAGGATGGGAAAGTTAGAGTTTGTGTCGATTATCGGGATCTCAATAGAGCCAGCCCAAAAGATGATTTCCCGCTTCCAAACATACACATCTTGATCGACAATTGTGATAAGCATGAACTCCAGTCCATTGTAGATTGTTTCGCCGGTTACCACCAGATGTAGATGGACGAGGAAGACATTGAGAAAATAGCTTTCATTACACCATGGGGGGTGTATTGTTACAAGATGATGTCGTTCGGCCTAAAGAATACTGGGGCCACCTACATGAGGGCCATGACTACTATTTTTCATGACATGATACATAAGGAGATAGAAGTGTACGTTGATGATGTTATCATTAAATCCAAGAAGGCCACAGATCATATAGCAGACTTAAGGAAATTCTTTGACAGATTGTAGAATTATAACCTAAAACTAAATCCCGCAAAGTGTGCATTCGGGGTCCTGCCAGAAAGTTATTGGGATTCATCGTCAGTCGTCGGCGGATCGAATTGGATCCATCAGAGATAAAAGCCATCGAGGAGTTACCACCGCCAAAGAATAAGAAAGACGTGATGAGTTTTATGGGACGGAACAATTACATCAGCCATTTCATAGCCCGGTCCACAGTTATATGTTAGCCAATTTTCAAGATGTTAAAGAAGGACGGTGCGACTAGTTGGACCGAAGATTGTCAAAAGGATTTTGACAAAATCAAGGAATACCTATCAACACCACCCGTCTTGGTCCCGCCGGAGCTAGGTAGACCACTGCTACTCTATCTTGCAGTGCTAGATGGAGCTTTTGGTTACTTTCAAGGGAAGCACGACGAGACAGGGAGAAAGGAATAGGCCATCTACTACCTGAGTAAGAAGGTTACTCCATATGAAGCACGTTACTCTCTGCTGGAACGTACCTGTTGCGCTTTGACCTGGATAGCTCAGAAGCTGAGGCATTACTTTTTTGCCTATACAACATATCTCATATCGAGAATGGATCCCTTGAAGTATATCTTTCAGAAACTTATGCCCACTAGCAAGCTGGCTAAGTGGCAAATCTTGTTGAGTGTATTCGACATTGTCTATGTAACTCAGAAAGAAGTCAAGGGACAGAAACTGGCAGATCACCTTGCTGAAAACCCTGTGGGAGGAGAATACGAACCCCTGAAAACGTATTTTCCCGATGAAGAAGTAATATTCCTAGGAGAAGACATTGTTGAATCCTACGATGGTTGGAGAATGTTCTTTGACGGAGTGGCAAACTTCAAAGGAGTCGGCATTGGAGTCGTCTTGGCAACAGAAACTTGCCAACATTATCCGATATCTGCGAAACTCAGATTCCCCTGCACCAACAACATGGTGGAATACGAAGCTTGCATATTAGGACTCAAGATGGTTGTTGACATGAACATTCCGGAACTGATAGTAATCGACGATTCATATTTGCTTGTGCACCAGGTAAAGGGAGAATGGGCTACCAAGAATCCAAGATATTGCCATATCTGCACCATGTTCAGGAATTTAAGAAAAGATTCAGAAATATAGAGTTTCAGCATGTTCCCAAAATTCATAATGAGTTTGCCAATGCATTGACCACTTTGTCATCAATGATACAACATCCAGATCATCGATCCTATCCCAGTAAGGATCCATAATCAGCCAGCATATTTTTCCCATGTTGAAGAAGAAATAATATTTGCCAAAAGGGGAATACCCGGAGTAGGCAAACCATACCCAGATACGCACACTTCGAAGGTTGTCAAAATCATTTCTTCCACAGTGGAGGAACCCTATATAAAAGAACTCCTGATTTGGGACTGTTAAGGTGTGTTGACGCAAAATAAGCTTCTAAGATTCTTGAGGAGATACATGCCGGGACCTGTGGCCCGCATATGAGTGGCTTTGTCTTGGCCAAAAAAATACTCAGGGCAGGTTACTTTTGGATGACCATTGAAACGAATTGCATCTGGTACGTTCAGAAGTTCTATCAATGTCAAGTTCATGCCGATATGATAAAAGTTCCACCAAAGAAGCTTAATGAAACAAGCTCAGCTTGGCCATTTGCTGCCTGGGGAATGGGTATCATTAATCCAATCGAGCCCACCGCCTCAAATAGGCATCGATTTATTTTAATGGCTATCGATTACTTCACTAAATGGGTTGAAGCCGCATCCTACAAAGTTGTAACTAAGAAGGTCGTTGCAGATTTTGTCCGCGACCGGATTGTTTGTCAGTTCGGAGTTCCAGAGTCCATCATCACTGAAAAGGCCTCTAATCTCAATAGTGATATGATGAAATCCATGTGCGAAACTTTCAAAATAAAGAACTATATACGGCTAAAACCGGAGAGGCCGATTTTATGACTATTATGGCTTTCCACCGACCGCCTTCAGGACACTCTAGGAACAGATCGAGGCTCAACCCTGAGGGTTCCCTATGCTCAACCTCGGGGCAGTATAAATCAGTGACTGTCATGGACGAGCCGGAAGCTCCCCAAAGGCACGTGGTGAGAGTTGACCAGGTTTGCAAGAATAGTACAAGTCCGTACCGTGGCATTAAATAGCTGTACCAGCTACATATCTTTGTAATAAATGTTTTTGTACTATGTTGGGATTTTCCCCTCCTATTTAAAGGGGACCCTTATCATTTCTTGCACACACAATATTCAATACAAGAACATTCTCTGCTCTCTAACTTAAACATTCCCCACTGTAGACCCCTTTGATTTATTGCTTACATTTATTGTGTTATATTGATTGTTCTAAATTTATTACTCAACATTGATCATAAATATCCACCTTCAAGGCCCATAGAACTGTTATAGCTCCAACGATCGTCCATTATTAATACTGAGCCTCGACCTCGAGGTCCTATCTAAGTCAGCTCAAACACCGACCAAGGGCAGTTTGGTTTACATATCTCTGCTCTCTTTAATTCTTATCTTATTTCCTCAATTCACACTTAGCATCTATTGCTTAACTAGTATTAAAATAAATCACATATTTTTAAAACCATGAAATCAAATCTAATTGTAACTATCATTTTCAAGGTAAACAGTATGGCGCCCACCGTGGGGTTAAAAATAATAGTGATTGTTTTAGTGCTGGTTTACTGAAAATCACAAGTTATTCTTCACACTTTTTCTTGTCCAAGAACCTTTAATTCCAGGTCAAAATTTTCCACTCGGTAAATACACAAGAAAATAACGGCTCTGAGGACCATGGAGAGAATGGTGTAGCTATTTTAGGGGCTGCTGTACCACTACAAAACCTTGAGAACACACCGGAGCCAATTCACGTGGACGTGGGTTCGCACAACGCCCAACACATCGATATAAACTCTCGCACTGACAGGGGTGCAGGCCAAGAAAACGAAGAGGAGGTTCAGAAAACTCCAGCTCGAGAGGAAAGAGAGGTTAGCCTTCACGTCATTTTTGAAATGTTGCAGGCACAACAATTGGCAATTGCCCAGCTACAAAGCCATAAAAAAACTCCAAGTACAGTAGAGACGAAAATGGCTTCTCGGGTCGAACCAGCAACAGAGAGGTCGAGCGACAACGGATCGGCAGCCGACCCTGACATTATAAAGATGCTCGAGGACCTCATAAAGAGGATCGAATTGGGCGAAAAGAAGATAGAAGCCAACGACAAAAAGGTGTAAACCTACAATTCAAGGGTCGACCAGATCCCAAGCGCACCCCCTATTCTAAAGGGTATAGATTCAAAGAAATTTGTGCAAAGGACGATCCCGTCAAGTGCGGCTCCGAATCCCATCCCGAAGAAATTCAGAATGGCCGATCTCATGAATTACAATGGGACCTTGGACCCCAACGAGCACATCTCTTCCTACACTTGTGCCGTGAAGGGAAATGACTTGAAGGAGAATGAGATTGAGTCTGTCCTACTGAAAAAGTTCGGAGAAACGTTATCAAATGGAGCTATGATGTGGTATCACAACCTAACCATGAAATCAATAGATTCATTCGCCATGGTTGCAGATTCTTTTATAAAGGCACACACCGGTGCCATCAAGGTTGCTACAAGGAAATCTGACGTCTTCAAAATCAAACAGAGGGAAAATGAGATGCTACGGGAATTTGTGTCCTGCTTTCAAATGGAGCGAATGGAATTACCATCAGTCTCGGATGACTGGGCAGTACTAGCTTTCACCTAAGGCTTGAATGAACGAATATCAGTAGCTTTGATACAACTGAAGCAAAACTTGGTGGAATATCCCGCCGTCACTTGGGCTGATGTCCATAACTGATATCAATCAAAGAATAGGGTTGTAGACGACCAATTAGGAGCCCTCTCGGGCTCGGTATGTCCTAGCAGGCTCCTGGCAAAGGAACCAAGGCCAAACAAGGAAAGGTATCAACCATGCACCGAAGATTGGAGGAACGCTCCAAGGCGTAATATACCTCAAAATTACCGCATGACGGATCGAGGTCAGAACCCTCGGGGACTCGCGAGCAGAGCCGGTTTCGATAGACACGCAGGGCCGGTAGAGGCACCCCGATATTTTGAGTACAACTTCAACATTGATGTCTCGGACATCGTATCAGCCATAGGTAAAATCAAAGACACAAGGTGGCCAAAACCCATACTATCAGATCCATCGCAAAGGAACCATAGGAACGAAGATTGCAGACAGCTCCGGGAGGAAGTAGCCCGACTAATCAACAAAGGGCACCTACGAGAGTTCCTCAGCGACCGAGCTAAAAATAAATTTTGGGAAATAGAGGCAAACAGATAAAATGAAGCGTAAGAGCCACAACATGTCATCCACATGATCATGGGAGGAATCTACATCCCATAGGAACTCGTTGTCACACAAACAAAAATATCCATCACCAGGGAAAAGAGAACTCGGGGTTACATACCTAAAGATACTCTCACATTCACAGACGAGGACATCGAGACCCTGTCTCAGCCTCATAACGACGCATTGGTAATTTCTTTTCTTGTGAATACATTTCAAATTAAGCGTGTGCTTGTGGATTAAGGTAGATCGGCCAACATAATCAGGTCGAGGGTGGTGGAGCAGCTCAAACTGCTCGACTAGATTGTACTCGCCTCTCGAGTCCTCAATGGATTCAACATGGCGAGCGAGACAACAAAAGTGAAGATAACCCTCGCGGTCAACGTGGTCGGCGCAACCAAAAATACCAAGTTTCATGTCATCGAAGGAGACATGAAGTACAATGCCTTTCTCGGAAGGCCATGGACATACTGCTTGAGAGCAGTGCATTCAAACCTTCATCAAATGATGCAGTTTCCGACAAAGGACGGTATAAAAACGGTATACGGGGAGCAGCATGCAGCAAGGGAGATGTTCGCGGTGCATGATGTGGCACCGACATCAATACCTTCTATATCGAAGGAGCCAAAGGATAAGCAGATAGCCAAGTAGAAGTCGCAAGCTACATCCTTGGCCGCACCCGAGTTAATGAGCAAAGAGTCTTATCGTGTCCTCCGAACAAACGGTTGAAGCATACCGAGGCTCGAACTCCTTCACCGTTAAGGTTTGATCGTCTCCCTTTTGTTTACATTTTACAACTAACCTATATGCAGGTGTCCAATTAAAGAATCGAATAACCTTCCAGCTCAAAGACCTTAGGTTTTAAAGCATGTGTCGCGCTCTTATTCCCTTAGATCAAATTTTATCCCATGTGGGTTTTACCGACAAGGTTTTTAACGAGGCAACACCTATATTCTACCTAAGAAAGACTCAAAAAGTATTCGAGGCTTCTCTTCTATCAACCTCGAATATTGAGGGGCATTCCCCCAAGGGGTCGCCTCGTCGGAGAAATCAAAACAAGCCAAAGAGGGTCTCGGTAGGTAAATGATGTATCGGGCCAAACAGTCAAATGAACCATGTCCGCTTAGAATAATTGAACCCTCGACGACAACTATGTATACTTGTACCAAGTAATCAAATGAGTTTCTTTTACCACCAAAAACTTTGTGAAGTTGCTATTATCACAAGGAAAGGCTCCAAGGTCAAAAAACTTCCGATGTCTCGAGGACTATCGTCGACTGTCACCCCATCGAGCTATCAAAGCTTGAGGCCATAAGACCCCAAGAGGGCGACCTCGATCTCGAAATCACTCTATGCGGCGATACCAAAACTCTATGTCCTACGGGCACGACCGAATTTGTAGGTACTACGGCCGTGATCATCTGTAAGACCTCAAGCAAGGAATGTCCAATTTGAAAAAACCTTAAAAAGGCATACTCCTGATATTAAAATCAAGGCTATTTATTCGAACTTGTAAGACCCCTCAAAAGGTATACCCTCGATGTAGACACCGAGACTATCGCACTCGAGGATCGAAAGGCTATGTCCAAACATAACGACTACGGTCGAAAGGCTACGACCAAATACAACTACTACGGCCTAAAGGCAACGGCCAAAAACAACAACTACGGTTGAAAGGTTACGGGCAAAAACAACGACTACGGTCGAAAGGCTACGACCAAATACAACTACAGTAAAAAAACTATGGCCAAATACAATGACTACGGTCGAAAGGCTACAGCCAAATACAACGACTACGGTCGAAAGGCTACGGACAAAATACGATTACTACAGTCATAAGGCTCCGGCCAAACTAACGCGACTAGGGGACGCCTGACCGTCGGCATAAAATAACAGGCTTCCCTTGGTATAAGCAAAAGAGCTTCAATCGTGTCAGCTCCAAATAACAAAAAGGCTTCGAAATAGTTTAGCCGTCGAGCAAAACCTCCCGAGGTTCTCACTTATCATCACATAACGACTCGTAATCGAGGTTTGTATCGAACCCTCGAAGAGTTGGACGAACGCAAAAACTTGAAAAAATCTTTAACGAGGAAAAAATACAGCCTATATTAAAAGTCTTACACACTCAATGGGTAAGAGCCTAAGCGCTAGTCTAAAAGGACTCAAAGCGGATTTAAAAACCTAAGGGTCGATGAGTTCGAGTCGTAACCCGACTCGAGGACTGAGCACGAAACAGTCAACTAAAGAGCGCCTAAGGGCCAATACATAAGAGCCTACGGGCTAGCCTAAAAGTTCCTAAGGGCAAAGGTATGAGAACCTACGGGCCGACCTAACAAGCCTCAGGGAAAATCTATAAACCTAAGGGTTTTCACCCCGAAGTCCAATTTGTCGGACTAGCTATCAACGATTAAAATTCAAAGACAAAAGGAGAATAGACTCAAGCAAATTGAAAGTGTCAAATTATTTTCTCATATAGATATGTATTACAAATATACATTCACAAGTTCTCTCACAGGGAGTCTTATACAAAGCAGAAAAAGAAAGCCTAGACTACTTTCCCCTCGGGGACTGTGGCTCTATCGGCCTCTTCCTCATTATCCTTTGAATTAGATACGAGAAATTTGGCATCGTTTTCATCCGCTCCGGCTTGCTCTATCTCTTCCGAGAGATCGAAGCCCCTAGCGTGGACCTCCTCGAGGGTCTCCTTTCGGGATCTGCACCGGGCATAGTCATTTCTCCTACTCTCATGATCAACAACCCCTCTCAGCTCGACCCGAGCATCGACAACATCTTTCAAATAAACATCCACTTTCTTATCAGTCTTAGCTTAAATCACTTCAGATTCAGCCCGGGCGTCTACGACCTCGACCTTCATCTTCAAGAGATAAAACTTGAGCTTTACAATCCTGCTCGTCTGGACTGAGCCATTCATGCGATCATTCCGGAGTTTCACCTCGAGGGCTAAAACCTTTGCCAAAGCATTCCTCTTGGCTGCAACTTGGGCATCGATCTGAGCCCTTAGCTCATTACACTCATGGTTGGCTTGGCCAACTTTTCCCCAGAGGTGTTCTAAGTCCTTTGTCTTTCTCTACAGCTGTAATATTAGAATATTAATCTCCTAAGATAGGATAAGAAACATGCACGTCCTTAAAACCAAGGTTATCTGTCCCTCGAGGTGGCCTTCGTAGCTCTGGCTACGATCTACTTCATAACGGAGGTGTATCAACTCCTTTATTCTTTTATCACAAAGAAGCCAGAGGTATTTATCCCCGTCCGAAGCTCTTCGCAATCGAGCCTCGCGGTGAAGCAACTCATATTTGAGATTGTCAAAAGTCTATGAAAAAGAACATGTAGTTAGAAATGAAAACACGGAGCTAATAAAACCTCGAAGGTCATCGAAGCTTACCACAGAGCAGAATTGCTGAGCCTCCTCGAAGGTCGCGCGAACATCTCCTGGTCTGTCTTCTTTGGTCCCAGTTGAACTATCCCGAGATAAGACATGATCATTCGGGACTCCGCTCCCATCAGGCGGCCCTTGGCCCTGAATATCCCTCGAAGTACCTTCGACGGGAGAAGAATGTGGCGGCAGAAGACCCTTTTACCTTAAAGTACCTTTGATCGGGGAAGAAGACGGTGATGAAGGTGGAACCGTTCCACCAAGGCTAGAGACCTCAGGTCGGGCAGTCTCGGCCTCACCCCATTTATGCCTCCGGGCAGACCCATCCTCACTATGGATCTCCTCGCCTACCAATGACTACTTCTTCTTATACCCTTCGGCCCTGAAGCCGACGACCCCTCTCTCATCTAGGAGAACTCTCCAACGCCTGCCATAAAAGAGTTAACAAAAGGGAAAGATTTTCCAAAAAGAAAACGACCTTACGACACTTACCATGGTGTTTCGCCTCCCATCAACCCTTCGACAAGTCTCGCCACTTACCCTCATCTTAAGTCGAGTAGGCCGCAAATCTTCGGGTCAAATCCGCTAGGTCGGGTACCTCAAATGGAAACCCGCAGAGTTGCTGCAAAATGGAAAAGAAGACATTATTACGAAGTCCGCCTCCAGTATAAACAAAATGACAAAAGCAGGAGTGTACCACTGACATGTGAAATTCCATTTCTCAGGAAAGGGCATGAACTCCGCCGGGATAATATCGGTGGTCCGCACTCGGACAAATCGACTCATCCACCCTCAGTCTGCCTCTTTTTCATCGCTGGAAATGAGGGGCTGGGTGGATCGGCGTCGGAGAGTGATAGAGCCCCGATAGTGCGAGGGTTGGTACAATCTGATGAGATGACTAAGGGTGAGCACGAGCCCAACTTTATCTGCGAAAAACCTCATCATCGGCACTATCCTCCAAGAAGACGGGTGAAACTGTGCCAGGGTAACCCAATATCTCTTACACAAGTCGATCACATAGAGAGGGCCCAACGTAAAAGGGAACGTATATGCGTTCAAAAACCCCTCTACATGGGCCATGATATCCTCTTCTAGGGAGGGTACCTGCAGTACCACCTCTTCTCCGCATCCGCAGTCTCGCCTCACTGCCTCAAGGTGTCTTTCTCCTATTGACGGGATGAACCTCGATGCACGATCTCCATGGCCCGAAACATTGAGAGGTCGCTCTAACGTGAAGTCCCTCCTCAAGGTGACGCAACTCGAGGTTCGTTCTTTTAACGCCGGCGGTGTACCACCGGCTGGGCCCGATCTCGAGGACCTCTGGTACTATAGTTGCAAGATCTAAGGAGCCATCGGTATCAGCCTGACCTCGAGATGGTGACCAATCTCGAGGATCTCTTTTTTTATAATGGGCTCTGAGAAGTCATCCAGATCGGCCTAACCTAGAGATGGCGCCCGATCTCGAGGAACTCTGTTGCTACAAGTATGAGTTCTAAAAAGAACTATCAAGATCTACATATCGATCTACCCCTGAGATGGCGCCCAATCTCTAAGGACTCTATTGTTCTAAGTACGGGCCCTAAAGTGCCGATATAAAATCAAAAGATGGTCATTGAACTGAAAAACAAAAGACTTGGAGAAGAAATTCCTTTTGCATTCACGAAAATATATTTACAGGACGAGTCTTTACAAAGCTCCCCCGAGGAGCCCATATACAAAAAGGAAAGGAAAAAGAAAACAAAAATAGTGAAGGGAGTCTATTCCTCGCCTTCACTACTATCTGAGCCGCTACCAGAGTCTCTATCGGAGACCTCGTCCAAGGAAACTGAAAGCGCCGATTCATCTTCTAAAGTCCTGGCCTTCTCGATCTCGATAGAAATATCAGCACCTTTGGTACTTGCTTCTTCGAGGGCCTGCCTCCTAGATTGTGAACGGGCGTGAGCAACGACCCGATCCAGTTTGAGCCCGACCTCTTCGGATATCTGCCTAGCCTGATCATTGGCGGCATCTGCATCTCTTTTGTATAAAGCTATATGCTCATCGGCCTCAGAGTTGGCCGCCGATAATGAAGTATCTCCTCTTGGGCACTCCGAAGAAGATGCAGGGTCGAGGTGAAATCTCCTCGCAAAAGGTCCCTCTCTGAGGCCGCGATTTCATTTTGCCTCTTTAACTTGAGGATCTCCGCATCCTTGGGTGCAGCCTCTTCCCGAAGTTGCCCAACAAAGGCACTCTTTTGCTCAATCTGCAAAGGCGAATCAATCTGGTAAGCACCAACATACGGGGATAAAAAAATGAACTCATAACTGCTACATTACCTGCTCGGCGAAGCTAGTTTGCTCCTGATGCACTCTGTCTAGACTGGTACGGAGCTCATTTAACTCCTCTTCCTTCCGGGCATAGGAGGCCTTCGATTCACTCAGCTCCGAGGTGAGCTTTTCGATCTCTTCCTCGCGACAAGTAAGCTCATCATTCAACTTGAAGAAAGCTTGGCAATACAATTTCTTGGCCTACGATGTGAAGAAGGAAAGTTAAATAAACTAGAATAAGAATCTGAAGAACAGACAACGCATCAATAAAGTCACATGCTGTTGAAGCCTCTCGGCTTCCTCGAGAGCGACAGAGGCATTGAGATCGGCCTCCTCCTCCTCAACGCCTTCAAAATAATCTTTGAAAGTGTCATCATCTTCCTGAGATATATCCACACCGGCGGCGCCCCTATTCAGTGTGTCTCTTATTTCCCTTGGGGAAAATGAAGGGCCCAAATTGAAGCCGCCCACAACATCGATACCATGATCTCCGAACTCATCGATACGGACTATACCATATCTTGTGAATGGCTCGAGGACTGCGCCCAAGCCCTCCTCGAGGGTCCCCTCTGCGCAAGGTTGTTCCACATCGGTCGCCTCTTATTTGGAGACCCGATGCTCAACAGTCTTTGGAGCATCCACGCTCCGTCTTACCCTTTGTACCAAAGGGCGGTCATCCTCATCTTCGTCTGCGACACGAAGACTTGCAGCAACTTCCAAAGTCAAGACCGTGGCATCAGTCTTGGGCTTGCGGACTTTGGGCTTCTTTAATTTTTGAGACTCAACTGATGTCTCCTTCTTCCTCTTCTTACCCTTATCAGGTTTCGAAGTTTCTGCTTTACCATGGGGAGGGGGTCTCATCGACAGATTGTCCCCGAGACATGCATATGCAACATATATCAAACCTTCCGCCACAAAGGAAACTTATGAGAAGTTTGGCAATAACCGCAAGAAGAGCTTACCGTGGTTCACGGCTTGCCATCGAGTCTTGGCCAAATCACGCCAAGATCGCTTATTGTAAGGAAAGGCGGAATCCATTTTCTTGACCCACTCCGGTGTTGATACCCAATTTTTCCCTATAATATTTTTTATAGTGCATATATACCTTCAAAGCTATGCATTAGCATCAATTGATATTTTTCCATAATTTCTACAATTTTTATTAATTTATCCCAATATTTTATTTATATAAATAATTACAAAATTGCATCACAAATGACCTTATAACATTTCATGATTTAATTTTTTCTATTTATATTCATATTAAATTCAAATTATTTGCAAAATAGACACATTTACACTTTTTGCAATTGCAATAACTTTGATAGCTCATGCATACATTATTGCATTATTTTACCAGAAAATAGTTCATTATACTTTTAAAATGTCACGTAAGTATTTTAAAACACTTCTATGCATGAAAATTATTTTTATAATAAGTTAATTATTTTATAATTTTTTTTTATAAATTGTTTGGGTATTTAACGAATTGCCCTATTTTATTCCTATAATTTTCGGACCTAGCCCCTGAAACTAGACCAAAACCCTTCTAATATCAACCCAAGTGCTGGCCCAAACCCCTTAGGCCAAAATATATACCTGCCCGACCCAATTGCCCGTTTAATCGTGGTCGTTGATCATTTTGATCAACGGTCCACAATTAAACCTACCATAATTAATCCTAACCTACCCCCCCTTCTCATTCCTTCCCTCTCCCCGCCGTCATAATCTCCATCTTCTCTCAACTCTCTCTCGACCTAACCCTAGTTCTAAACGTCATCATCGGCGTAAACCTCCTCTTTATCATGTTTCTATGCCGTTTACGACCAGACTTGGTCTTCTACATACCATGGCTCTTCGATTTCATGGATACTTGAGGAGATCTCAAGGAAACCCAATGGATTCTGGTTGAAACTTGCCTGTCTCAAGCCATTTTCCGTCTGTGAGTAAGAATCTCTCCTTATTTTTGTTACGAATCTATGATTTCTTGACCTATTCTCTTATCTCTACTACTTTACTGAAAACCCTAGTCCGTTACTATCGATCCTTCTATTTGCCATCTGTGAGTAAGAAACTCTCCTTTTTTTTGTTACGAATCTTTGAGTTCTTGACCTATTCTCTTATCTCTGCTACTTTTCTGAAAACCCTAGTCCGTTACTATCAATCCTTCTCAATTCTATATAGATTTGGGGTGATTCGAGCACTATTACGTGTTTTCCTTTAAAAATCTCTTATTTAATTAACTATTCCGACTTTTTATCACTCCTTTTAAACTTGGGTTCATCTCAAACTTATCTTCAATGATTTTTCTATATTCTCAGTGTTTAGTTGATTGTTTCTTCTTCATCTTGACTGACTTTTGCAAGAATATTCAAAACCTAGTTGATTCTATGTGATATACTGACTTCTCCAATCTTTGCTTCGATTTTGGGTATTTCTGTGATACTAGTCGTATTAGTTTACTCTGTTTTTTGGACTTAGACATTTTTCCTTGATTAAATCCAGTATTTTTGTGGTTTTGCCCTAATTAATCTCTATTAGGGTTCAAATCTGCTTTTCCAGCTAAGATTTATATTTTTGTGAAGTCTTACTTAGTTTAATTTCTATTTATGAAATTTGGGTGATTCTTTTGGTAAAAACCAGTATTCTTGGAAGATTCTTACTGATTATTTCCTATTATTTTGCCCTGATAAATTTGTGTGCACATATCTTGTTTGTTTCCTTATTTGTAATTTTAATTGGTCACACTTACCTTAACTACTCGTCCACATGATTTTGTAATTTTTATTGATACTTTATTTGGTATGATTTGGATTCTTGCCTTAATTAAACTCTCTTGTTGTTACCGTTGATCAATTACCCCTAATTAAGGGGTCTATTATGAAAACCCTTTTATGTGATTTGATTATGTGACCCTGTGATTACCCTTAATTGACTGACTTCTAATTCTTTTACCTTATTTGTTCTACTCCTAAGTGCTATAAATACACTCTTGTTTTACCTCTAAAGACGAACAATTAGTTCAGAATACTCACATGTCTGTTAATTCATGTCTCCTTCTGCACTAATTTAGTGGCTCATGTATTTAAATTACCCTTCATGTTTACTACTTTATTCAGCATGCTTAAGTTTTACCCTGTCTTGTTCAAGTGTGCAATCGCATGTCTAGGTCTAATTTGTCTTGTTTGATGCTTGGCCAGCATGTTTACTTGAGTTACTGTTTACTTCCATCATCTAGTATGCTCATGTTAGTATCATAAACTTGTAATGTATTCGGTTGATCCTAATTAATTATGTATAGTAGACCCCTGTCTTATACGTGGCCATTCTCACATTTTGACTCTATGTTTTATTATCCATTACCATTTTAATTTCGAGCATGATTCCTTTGTTGATACTTTGAAGAAGTGTTTCTGTGTTCTGATTGTCAATCAGCTCCTATATGTTCTGTGTACTTGCGGGTCAAAGTGCTTCCCCCTTTTACCCTGTTCACGTATTTCTTACTTAAGTCTCTATGTGCCCAATCCCCTAATCCCCGATTGTAAACTTGTTTGCCTTCACCTAGAAACAGGTAATAAATGGTTCTGAATCTGGGCACTCTAAGTTTTGTGATTGTGTTGTTGAATCTGTCTTCTCCTCAAAATTGCTTTCAAACTGTTTTCTCTCTTAGCATTTTCTCAAGACTGTTTCTATTCCTGAAAACCCTTTCACTCCTAAAATATTTACCTCCTTGCTTTTTTTACTAAGTTCTTTCAAAACTATGTCAAGCACTCTCACTTCCACTCTTAGATTACTTATGTTCTACCTCTCCAATGTGTGTACTGCCTAGGAATCCATGAGATTCCTCCGAACTATGGCAACTGAGGCTGGCCCTTCCAAACAGCATATAACTAGTTCTCTACTAAAGAAAGGGTCTTGGTGTGAGCATTGCCCTGGGTCCTTGAGGCACTTGGGAACTTTGACTCACCAGGATACCTTATTGGGCATTATGGGTTATGGCATCTATGGACTATCTGAAGGCCTGGTATCTCTAGGTTCACTTTGGGCCTATTTCAGGCTCCCTATAGCATAGCTTGTATTTATTTATGTAATTCATTCATCTATGGTCTGTAATAATAATATTTGTAAACATATATTGGGAAAATTAGTAAAGGGGAGGGATTTTTATATGATTTTTGTGGGGAAATCGGGTAGAAATCATGCTTTAGGTTTATATTGTGTTTGCTTGCATTAGAAATCATTCTTTTAGGCCTATATTATGTTACTTGCATTAGAGATCATGTCATATGTCTGTTGTGTAATTTGCATTAGAAATCCTTCCTTAGGATAATCACGTTTACTGGTTTCGCATATTAGAAATATGTTGTAGTCTCATCACTTCATTTATAACGAAACTCTGCTTTTGCATAGTCATAATCACCTAGAAATTCTGTTATTAAGTTATTGTTGTAATCCTGCCGAATAAAATGACCATTCTCTAAGTGCATTAGAAATCTTGCTTTAGGACTGTATTTGCATTAGCTTTAAATCACGTCTATATCGCCTAAATCAGTAATTATCCCTTCTATAAAGATGTTTATAAACAACCCCAACACAGAGAGACCATGTTATAAGGTAAAACCAGTTTTGTGATGATCAACACCTAGACAAGCATGTTTAAGACGTGTTAAAATTCAGACTGTTTGCTTCCCACTAATCAATTTCCAGATTACTGTTTGTGTTTTAGACAACATGTGATATGGTATACCTGAATCACGCCTAGGCAAGCCTTAGGAAATTAAGGTCTTATAAAAACTGTAAAACTATGCTTTGCTTATTTGTGACTGCCCAGATTCAACAAGTATTAAAATCTGTAGGCAAACTGATTAGGTTCACTCCACTTCGCTTTAAAAAAATTCTCAATATTCTCTTCTTGTCATGCTCATCTAGATATACTGTTCTAGGACCTTTCTGAAATTCACCAAAATCTGTTGTTTGAGACCTGCTAATTATATCTTTACATGTGGAGGTAAACATGAGCCCCCTTAATTGTTTCATACTTGACAGTCATGTATGTTCTTTGTTGTCTCTTAGATTTTCCCCTTTTAAACACCCTAGGAGAGTCTAGAACTGCCTAAAATCAGAGGTCCTAAACACCTCCGTGACCACAAGGAAGGAATGGGTAATACACGCTTAGAGTCCGTTTAATTAAAATCGCTTATATAAACGCTAAGGGGAGGGTGATCGGGTAGTAAAAGGATACGATGACATGTACGCTAATACCACGCGTAGCCCCTCTAGTTGAGGAAGGGTTACCGGGTATTGTACAGATGTGATCCTATAGGCTAACAAACCTAGGACTTCCCTTTATTTATTTACATATGTGTGCTTAGACTGCTCATTTGTTAAATTTCCTTTATTTACATATGTGTGCTTAGACTGCTTATCCGTTAATTGAATAATTCACAAATTAAGTTTGTCCGGGACCCACCGTAGTGGACCTCGAGGGGTGCCTAACACATTTCCCTCAAGGTAATTTCAAGTCCTTACACAATCTCTGGTAACACAAACCGGTTTCATTAGTTATTTGCAATAGGTGACCTAACGCACCGTAATCTGTTAGGTGGAAACTCTTCAACTTCTTGTACCCCTTTCCCAAAACGAAACGAGTCGTCCCAAAAATGTCGAAACCCGATTTCGCGAAAAAAAGGGGGCGTGACAGCATGGCGACTCTGCTGGGGATTTTAGGATTTTACCATAACAAATTGCTTTCTGAATTAGTCAAAACATGCTTTTCTTTGTCAAATACCTGCACACCCTTTCCCTTTCCCTTTATGTGAACTTTATTGTTTATGTTCAAGTTTTTATTTCCTCAATGCGAAACTGACTTGTTTCTTTGTTTTCCTTCTTAACTGTCTTTTGATTATAAATGATGCATCTATCGCTTGCCTAACGTGCAAATACGTGACAACATGCTATTTATTGCTGCATAAATCATGCTCAACTTCATATTCCACTCGTGCCTAAACAATCCTATAGCAATGCCTGATGAGTGGTTGCGCTCTTCCGATATATCACCCTTTAAATTCGAAAAGTCTTATTTGCAGTAAAACTAATCAATCAACGGTGAAGTCGACGGTTCTATTCCTTTCCCCCTCAAGTTGTTCGCTTGAGGGTACCCGTCTAGACCCCCGTAGTAACCTTACTTTTATTATAATTGTGCATGCGTCATGGTCAAACCTAGCCGGGTTAATATGTAGTCCACATAATAACCTTTAAGACAAGACTTGTCCAAAGTCCACCGGGGTTTCCATGATTTCCAACGGATACGACCACGTTCTGTGCATTAATTTGGAGAACTAAATGCCAATATGCTAATCATGAATGTAGAAATGGTCGAATCATGTGGGGGAAAAGGGCCTAACCTTTTGTTTTGCAGAAAATGGGGCACGAGGTCCCCGGATTCGGTATGATCAGCAACATACCACCACTACTACTAGTGGGAAGATCTCTCCTCAAGTGACAAGAAACACGTGAGAAAACACTTGGGCAATTTGCCTTCCCTACTAGATTTTCAGCCAAACAATATACTGATCGAAGCTGCAACTCTGTTCTTGGACAGTGAGAGGGTTGTGTTCCGTTTTGGGGATATAAAAATGACACTACTCCAGGAAGAAATTGGGGGATTTGCTGGACTGCCTTGGGACAACCCTGGGCTATTTGTACTTGAGAACCGCACTGGTAAAGGGTTCCTAAAGATAATGAGTTTGAAGAAAAATACTAACTTAAAGTGCTTGAAGAAATCCTACATACACTTCGAATATCTGTACGAAAGATACGTCCATAGAAAGTCTTACAGTACATTCCATGATGAGTTTTCTATCACTTCTTTGGGTCACATCAACCGTAGAGTGGTCGTGTTCATTGTGTGCTTCTTGGGCCTGATAGTGTTCTCGATGAAAAGGGAAATAATCCATACTATACTAGCCATGGTCGCCAAGACTTCAATGGAGGGAATTGAGCGACAAACATACATTATAGTCCCTATGATCATAGCCGACATCTATAGGGCTCTGGACCGCTATCAAAAAGGTATTAAGCATTTCGAGGGTTGTAATATGTTTCTGCAATTGTGGTTATTAGAGCATCTTCAAAAAGGTCAGTATAGCCAAGAATTTCCGCAAAGGGCTTCTAACAATCACATTGCCTTCCATCACCCTAAGAGGATGACTTACATTCCGGACACGTTTGCCCAACTGGAAAGTGCCAAAGATTGGGTAGAGTTATTCGACAATTTGACCGAGGAACAAGTACAATGGATGTTTGAATGGTTCCCAGCTGACGAGTTCATCATCAGGTCCAAGGACGCTCCTCGGTTAGTGTTGATTTGGTTGAGAAGGATACACCCTTATGTCCCCATCCGAGTAATGAGGAAAGCGGGCAAGAGGTAGGTTTGTACTAAGGGTTGCAAAGATGAGACACTTCAGAGCAGACTTTCAAGACAACGACATCCCTTACAGGTGCAAAGCTCAGCATATGTGGCACTGCAAGATCATTGTCGCGAAGAACACCATTGAGCTTAACAGGTATCACGGTGGGTGTGCACCTCTCTACCCGGCATGGCTAGAAGACAACCTAGATGGGATAGTGAGGCCAGGAAGCGGTCGAGGAAATAGGATCATAGATGAAGATGTTGAGGCTCAAGTCAAATACAACAGACTACGCAAGAGGGTCCATGACTCCAAGAATGAGCATCGGGAAATACATGAGACGAACATGAGGCTGATCAAGGAATTGAAGGAAATTCCTATCACCTCCAACAGAAGGTTGGAATATCTACACTAAGGTTTAGTGGAGCTGGAGGGAAAAAATCATAAAAATGATCGAAGACTGTCAAAATGCTGAAGGGAGCGAGGCAGGACATTTGGCTAGGAGCCTACCTGCTATTGGGTATGCGCGAGCTGGGGAACCTGCTTGATGGAGTCAGGAAGATCGAGTCTGGGGAAGGTCCTTCTGGGACCAAGTAGGCTAGATTTATCTGCTTTCCTAAATATAATAAGGCCAAGTGCCAATAGTGACTTATACTTATTATTATCTTAGTGTCGTTTCGGGATTCGTCTATTTTTATATTATTGAAATGAGGAATTTACTGGCATCTAAAGTTCTCCAAATCAAATTGTCGCTAGGCCTACCTCGGGCACAATGAGGCTCCCAAACTAGGACACAACTTTACATTCCCGCAATATGTGTTTAAATACTGCAAAGTACTTTTATCAGAACCCTTACTTACTTGGCTACCTTTTGTTTTTATTATCTTTCTTTCTTTTGATTATTCCCATTCCCCAAAGGTTGGTTCGTGCATACTGGCATCATCAGCTTATCAAACAAGATCTAGGGGCCCTCCACCTTCTCCTCCTCCTAGTCCACCAAAATGAAAAGGAAAGTCAAAGATGGAATATTTGAACACCACCAGAAAGGAAAACAACACACAGGTTGAACATGCAGAAATTTCTGATGGTCGGGGTACTCAGGCCCCAAATGATGCAGTTTCATGGCTCGAACAGAAAATACCGGAACTTCAAGGTGAGCTTGAGCATGTCTGGGAAATGGCAAACTTATCCTTCTTACTCAGCGTCCCAGACTTCAGTCATCCAAACACCCATAACCCCGCACCACCTCAAAGAACACCCAACAAGCGCCCACAAAATCCTCCTGCACCTCACCATTACGTAACTCCACCACAAAATCAAACTATACCACCACAATACCAACAAAACACCTACCACACTCCAAGAAACACCCTACCAGTCATACCTGAACCCCATAATTCCACCAACGACACCACTATACTCAAACTCGAGGTCAACAAAACAATTCCATATATGTGGAGACCCTACCTCACTCCACTTAAACCCATCTCCTATGCACCAGAATCCGCTAAGAAGGACATGCTCATTAAGAACTTGGCCGAGGAGGTCAAGAAGTTGACCAACCGAGTCCAAGGTGTAGAAAGAGGCAAGGGGATAGAAGGTCTGAACTATTAAGACCTATGCATACAGCCGGAAGTAGAACTATCGGAGGGTTACAAATCTCCCAAGTTTGAGATGTTTGACGGTACAGGTGATCCTAGAGTTCATCTAAGAACCTATTGTGATAAGCTCATCGGGGTCGGAAGGGATGAAAAGATCCGGATGAAGCTTTTTATGAGGAGTCTCACTGGAGATGCCTTGTCCTGGTACATTAGCCAGGATCGTAAGAAATTGTCCAACTGGATGAGTATGGCATCTGATTTCATGGACCGGTTCAGGTTCAACACAGAGAATGCACCATATATCTTTTACATCCAGAACCTTAATAAGAAACCTACTGATACTTATCGCGAGTATGCTACTCATTGGAGGTCGGAAGCAGCCAAGGTCACGCCGGCATTGGATGAGGAACAGATGAACAAGTTCTTCGTCAGAGCACTCTGATCTGCAATACTATGAAAAATTGTTGGTTATTGAAAACCATAAGTTCTCTAATATCATCAAACTTGGTGAAAGGATCGAAGAAGACATCAAAAGAGGGATGGTAAAAAACTTTGAGGCACTGCAGGCCACCAACAAAGCATTGCAGTCCGGAGGTATATGTAAGAAGAAGAACATGGGAGATGTAATGGTTGCCCAAAGACCCAAAACTCCACTGATATATCAAACCTCCCCATTTACGTATCAAGCACCTCCACCCGCATATAAACCATCACCTCCACCTACATATAAACCCTCACCTCCTACATATTCCCAACCATCAACTACCTACCACACCTATAATTCCCAATCTCTCATTTTCAGTGACCTACAACCCGTCAAAACTACCCAAGACCATGACCTAACTTCGACCGCAGACCACCCAAATAATACACTTTCATTGCTGAACCCATCGACCAGCTATATGAAAGGTTGAAGGCTGCTGGTTATGTAATTCCCGTCCCTGATGTGGCAGTGGAAAACTCATCCCAATGGGTTAACCCAAATAAAACTTGTGCATACCATTCGGGCATGAAAGAGCACACCATCGACGAATGCCGAAAACTGAAAGACATGATCCAGACCTTAATCGACAACAAAATCATCCAGGCAAATGATGTTATGCCTAATGTCTGCAATAATCCCCTCCCAGACAACATGGGTGAAGGCGTCAATGTGATAAATATGGATGAAGAATGGGATACGGAAGAATCAACCCGACTAGTAAAAGAGGGTGATGATCCCAAAAAATCCGTAGTCACACTCAATCCCATTATAGTGCAGATACAGCCGCCAGTGGAAGTTGAGGTGACAACATCAGTCCCATTTGAGGTTGAAGTAGCACCAACCGCAGTTGCACCTATTCCATTTGAGGTGAAGGTAGCCACGCCATTCACAGTGACAATATCAACCACACCGCTTTTCAACACCAAGGTTGTGCACTAGGATTACGTAGCTAAAGCTAGAAGAAGAGGAAAGACCAAAATGGAAGAATCTGGTGCTGCATAAGGGATGACTAGGACCAGAAGAGTTTATACACTGGAGAATTTGGGAGAATCCAGCAAGCATGATTCTAAAATACCTTTCATTATTGAAACACATCCATATGAACTCTCGAGGAAAGTACAAGAAATAAAGTACTCAGTCATCGATCATCTGAACAAGACTCCTGCTCAGATATCTATCTTGTCGCTGCTGCAGAATTCAGAAGCACATAGGAGAACTCTTATGAAAGTATTGAACGAAGCATATGTACCCAATAACATCACGAGCGGAGAAATAGCTAATATTGTGGGGCAGGTACTAGAAAGTCACAAGATCACTTTCCACGAGGATGAGTTGCCGCCTGAGGGTTTGAGTCACAATAAGGTGTTGCATATCATAGTGCAATGCAAACACCACTTCATTTTCCCATTGACAACACTAAAGAGGTTGGGAAAATGACTATACGAGATACGAGAAGGGAACATGAACGTGAAGGCATTTGACGGGTCTCAGAGGGCTACCATCGGGGAGATCAATCTCTGTCTGCAGATGGGGCCTACATGGTTTGATGTCGAGTTTCAGGTGTTGGACATATATGCATCCTACAATATGTTGTTGGGACGACCATGGATACACGACGCTGGGGCTGTGGCATCAACTTTGCATCAGGCGATGAAGTTTGAGTGGAATCATCAAGAGGTGATTATCCACGGAGATGGGAGCAACCCCATTTACAACAGTCACACTATCCCAGTGGAGAAACATATCATCACATCGAGCGGGTCAATGCAATCGACAAAGATAAGTGGTGGGATAGCAAGATAGCCAACATGATGAACTGGAGAGGGTATGAGCCTGGCAAGGGTCTTGGCAAAAATCTTCAGGGGATATCTAATCCAATACAGCTGAAGCGTCATGGCACTACTTTTGGTCTGGGATATCAGTATACCTGGCAAGAATACAATGACTGGTCGCAACTGTTGCGTGGTCCTTATTATCCATTGGAGCAGCCTATACCGTACATGAATCAGACCTTCCAACAGGCCAACGTCATATGGGGATCAGAGGAAGAGGAAGCGCTAGCAGCCTTGAGGAACTTGTTCTTGGAAGATGAGGACATGAATTATTGTGTAATCGTTGAGGAGGAGGAGGAGGAAGGTCGTACCATCCGAGCTATGGAGAAAGGATCACTCCTCAAGAATTGTACTGTCATACCATCTAGGGACCGACGAGTCCCGGGGTAGCAAGGCTGAACAACATCATTTACTTTGTTTTCTAAGAAAAAAATGATTTCCCTTTTAGCATTTTGTTTTAAATATTATTTCCAATGTTTCAAAACGTTGTTTAAATTATTGAAATTAGCTTTATGTTTCAATAAATCGATGCTTATTATTAATATTTTCCTCTCGTATCTTTATCTACACAACATTACTATTTCATGTCTTGATGAACCGACAACTATGACATGTAATGAGACAACACAAAAAAAGGATAGTGATTCAAAGGAAGAAGATGTCATACCCGAGGAAATCATTAGAGAAGTAGAAGATTTTGAAAACAAGCCTAATTCCAACCTGGACGAAACAGAAATAATCAACTTGGGAGATTACAAAACAGTCAGGGAGACCCGCATCAGTATCCACTTGTCGCCATCAGGAAAAGAAGAGTACACACGATTCTTGAAAGAGTATGAGGACATCTTTGCATGGTCATACGATGATATGACCGGGTTGAGTACATCCATTGTGGCTCACAAGTTGCCCACAAACCCAATGTGTCCACCAGTGAAGCAAATCAAACAGGAAGATACTAAGCAAATCAGCGCAAAGGTCCACAGAGTGGTCGAATATCAAATTTGGCTGGCCAACATCGTGCCGATTCCGAAGAAGGATGGGAAGGCTAGGGTCTGCATAGATTATCGGGATCTCAACAGAGCAGCCCAAAGGATGATTTCACGCTGCCAAACATACACATATTAATCGACAATTGTGCCAAACATGAACTCTAGTCATTTGAAGATTGTTTCGCCGGTTACCACCAAATCTGGATAGACGAAGAAGACGTAGAGAATACCGCTTTAATCACACCTTGGGGAGTATACTATTATAAGATGATGCCATTCGGTCTGAAGAATGTTGGGGCCACCGACATGAGGGCTATGACTAACATCTTTCATTACATGATACATAAGGAGATCGAGGTGTATGTGGATGATGTCATCATTAAATCCAAGAAGGCCACGTATCATATAGCAGATTTGAGGAAGTTCTTCGACAGACTGCGGAAGTACAACCTGAAGCTAAACCCCGCCAAATGTGCATTCGGGGTTCCTACCGGAAAGTTACTTAGGTTCATCGTCAGCCGCCAAGGGATAGAATTGGATCCATCAAAATTCAATGCCATCCAGGAGCTGCCACCGCTAAAGAGTAAGAAAGACGTAATGATTTTCCTGGGATGGCTAAATTACATCAGCCGGTTCATAGCCCAGTCCACAGTTATATGTAAGCCAATTTTCAAGATTTTGAAGAAGAGATGTTGCAACTAGTTTAACCGAAGATTGTCAAAGGGCTATCGACAAGATCAAGGAGTACCTACCAACACCACCAATTTTGGTCCCGCCAGAGCTAGGTAGACCCTTGCTGCTCTACCTTGCAGTGCTGGATAGAGCTTTTGGTTGTGTTCTGGGGCAGCACGACGAGACAGGGAGAAAAGAACAAGATATCTATTACCTGAGTAAGAAGTTCACTCCATATGAAGAGCGGTACTCTCTGCTGGAACGTACCTGTTGCGCTCTGAGTTGGACAACTCAGAAGCTGAGGCATTACTTGTGTTCTTACACAACATACCTCATATCAAAAACGGATCCCTTGAAATATATCTTTCAGAAACAGAGGCCTACTGGAAAGTTGGCTAAGTGGAAAATCCTGTTAAGCGAGTTCGACATTGTTTATGTGACTCAGAAAGCAGTCAAAGGATAGGCGCTGGCAGATCATCATGCTGAAAACCCCGTGGAAGGAGAATACAAACCCCTGAAAATGTATTTTCCCGAAAGAGGTACTATTCATAAGAGAAGACATTGCTGAGTCCTACGACGGTTGGAGAATGTTCTTTGATGAAGCGACAAATTTCAAAGGAGTTGGCATTGGAGCTGTTTTGGTATCGAAAATTGGCTAATATTTTTCGGTATCTGCTAAACTAAGATTTCCTTGCACCAACAACATGGCGGAATATGAAGCTTGCATACTAGGACTCAACATGGCCATCGACATGAATATTCAGCAGTTGTTGGTAATCGGTGATTCAGATTTGCTTGTGCACCAGGTACAAGGATAATGGGCCACCAAGAATTCCAAGATATTTCCATATTTTCACCATATGAAGGAATTGAGAAAGAGGTTCACGAAGATCGAGTTTCGTCATTTTCCCAGAATCCAGAACGAGTTTGCCGACGCATTGGCCACTTTGTTATCCATGATACGACATCCAGACAAGAACTTCATTGATCCTATCCCAGTAAGGATCCATAGCCAGTCGGCGTATTGTGCCCATGTTGAAGAAGAAACAGAGGGGCAGTCTTGGTTCCACGGTATCAAAGAATATTTGGCAAAAAGAGAATACCCGGAGCATGAAAATCATACTCAAAAACGTACGCATCGGAGGTAATCCAACAGTTTTTTTTCCACAGTGGAGGAACCCTGTATAGAAGAACTCCTGACTTGGGATTATTGAGGTGTGTCGATGCAAAAGAAGCTTCTAAACTACTTGAGGAGATACATGTTGGGACCTGCGGCCCGCTCATAAAAGGCTTTGTCTTAGCCAAAAAGATACTTAGGGCCGGTTATTTCTAGATTACCATGGTGACAGATTGCATCTAGTATGTCCGAAAATGCTACCAATATCAAATACATGCAGATATGATAAAATTTCTGCCAAATGAGCTAAATGAAACTAGCTCACCTTGGCCATTCGCTGCCTGGGGAATAGATGTCATTGGTCCAATCGAGCTCACCACCTCAAATGGGCACCGATTCATCTTGGTAGCTATTGATTACTTCACCAAATTTGTTGAAGCAGTATCTTAAAAGGCAGTGACTAAGAAAGTCATGGCAGATTTTGTCCGCGACCGAATTATTTGTCAGTTTGGAGTTCCGGAATCAATCATCACCGATAATGACTCTAATCTCAATAGTTATCTGAGTAAGGCCATGTGTAAGACTTTAAAAATCAAGCACAAGAATTCCACAGCCTATAAACCACAGATGAACGGAGCTATAGAACCGTCCTACAAGAACATCAAGAAGATATTGAGAAAGATAGTAGAAAATCACAAACAGTGGCACGAGAAGCTGCCATTCGCTTTATTAGGATACTACACCACGGTCCGCACAACAACCCGGGGAAGTCCCTACTTGCTGGTTTATGGTACAGAAGTTGTTGTTCCTACCGAAGTGGAGATTCCCTCCTAGAGGATCATACAAGAAGCTGAGCTCAGCGATGCAGAATGGATAATAAGTCATTATGAGCAGCTAGCCCTCATAGACGGAAAAAGAATGAATGCAATGTGTTAGGGGAAACTCTATCAGAACAGAATGTCCAGAGCCTTCAACAAAAGAGTCAAGCCAAAACAGTTCACACCGGGGAAGTTGGTGTTGAAGAAGATCTTTCCACATCAGGATGAAGCTAAAGGAAAATTCTCTCCCAACTGGAAAGGCCCTTACATAGTTCACAGGGTATTGATAAGAGGAGCTCTCATACTTGCAGAAAGGGACGGAGAAGTATGGCCAAAACCGATCAACTTAGATGCAATCAAGCGATACTGTGTGTAACTCTTTATGCTTTCCGCAAATGATGTAAATTGAACTACGATCAACCTGATTCTCGTTTAAGAGGGGATATGTAGGCAGCCCTATGGGTTCGGTCACAATTCAATAAAAATCTTATTTTCCCCTACAATCAGAAACTGTGGCATAATTTTTAGGAGGACCCTCAAAATTCTGAAGCATCTTCAACCAATTGCAGCATGTACAACAGTCAGAGATGTTTTTCTATCTAACTGTGGCAAAATTTTGAGGAGGACCCTCAAAATTCTATAGCAGGAGAGGTTGCAATATCTCGGATCGTGTCAAAGTCACTGGTTCATCTAACCAATTACTAAAATAATATTATTTACTACGTCTTTGAAAACTATGCATGCTTGCTTGTAAAATAACTCTGTTTAGCAAACGCTACCCCCAATGATTTGAACAGGATCTTCAAACTGAGCAAAGTAAGTCGAGCAACCCGACGGAGGCACGAACCGACCTCCCTTTTACAGAACTCACAATTTTTCTTTGGATGCAGGAACAAAGAATATACATGCCTCGAAGTCACCACGTTCATAATAACCGCGATAATTAAATGTACTACTAGCTAAGAAAACCCTGCTATTATCTGCTATTTATTCTATATTTTTGCATGAGCCTAAGCCCTACCACCATATTTGCATAAGGCTAAGCTTTGCCTTCCACTTGCATGGGACTAAGCCCTGTCCTGCATCTTGCATGAGACTAAGCTCTGTCTCCATGTGCATGAGGCTAAGCCCTGCCTCAACACCTGCATAACTCTAAGCTCTGCCTTCCATTAGTATGGGACTAATCCATGTCCCACATCTTTCATGAGACTAAGCTGTGTCTCTATATCTGCATGAGGCTAAGCCCTGCCTCCAAACCTGCATAAGGCTAAGCACTGCCTTCATATGCATGGGACTAAGCCCTGTCCCGAAACCTTGCATAAGACTAAACCCTGCCTCCATACCTGCATAAGGCTAAGCTTTGCCTTCCATTTGCATGGGACTAAGACATGTCCCGACTATCGCATGAGACTAAGCTTTGTCTCCATCTGCATGAGGCTAAGCCCTGCCTCCATATTTGCATAAGGCTAAGCTTTGCCTTCCATTTGCATGGGACTAAGACATGTCCCGACTATCGCATGAGACTAAGCTTTGTCTCCATCTGCATGAGGCTAAGCCCTGCCTCCATATTTGCATAAGGCTAAGCTTTGCCTTCCATCTGCATAGGACTAAGCCTTGTCCCGAATCCTGCATAAGGCTAAACTCTGCCTCATATTTGCACAATGCCCTATCATTTTCTTTATTTGACGAGACTAAGAATTGTCTCTCCGACACTATCTATTTGCTTTTCTTTCAGGCTAGGCTCTGCCCTCAACCTCACAAGACTAAGCCTTGTCTTGCTATTCTAGCATCATATTATTGCATATCATGGGATGAAATGTCGCCAACTTGTCCAAAGTCATCGTAGTCTAAAGGCATCATCCTCGTAGCCGGAAGACACCATGACATGGCCTGAGGATCTCTGAAGTTTGCATATCATTATACAAAGGTGTCAGGGTTCGGAGGCACCATCTTCATGGCACGAGAAAATCATTTCATGTCCTGCGAATCCCTCACTGAACAATTCATGGCCCAGAACATCATGGTGTAAGGACGTCATCCTCAACCCTCCGTAGACAATTCTCATTGTCTAAAGGGAATCTACATCATGTTTAAATTTCCGCACAATATATGCTCGTAGCATCCATTTAATTGCAGGTGACCCGATAAGCAACTGCTACCCCAATAGGAGAAATCCCGCTCCAGTTTCTACGAATTATCTCAAACCTAACCACTCACCATAATCATTCTTTAACCTATCCCGAAATCTCGTGTCCATTTTTGTGATGATTTCGTCGGTATATTCCACCGATGAATCCAGAACTACACACTGCCTGATTCCAGTAAAACCAGGGATATGTAGGCAGCTCAGAAACCATAGTGCGGCCTAAATCTCTCAAACCATCTCGCTCGGTCAAAATTGGCCATCATATCTTTACCCGACAACTCTTTCATCCTTCCCGGGTAAAGTGGGGAAACTGTTGATACCCAATTTTTCCCTATAATATTTTTTAAGGTGCATATATACCTTCAAAGCTATGTAATAGCATCAATTGATATTTTTCCATAATTTCTACAGTTTTTATTAATTTATCCCAATATTTTATTTATATAAATAATTACAAAATTGCAACAAAAATGACCTTATAACATTTCATGATATAATTTTTTGCTATTTATAGTCCTATTAAGTTAAAATTATTTGCACAAATAGACACATTTAAACTTTTTGGTTACAATTGTAATAACTTTGCAATTATAGGCCATGCATACATTATTGCATTACTTTACCGGAAAATAGCTCATTATACTTTTAAAATGTTGAGTAATTAGTTTAAAACACTTCTATGCATAAAAAATATTATTATAATCAGTTAATTATTTTATAAATATTTTTTTAATAAATTGTTTGGGTATTTAACAAATAGCCCTATTTGATTCCTATAATTTTCGGACCTAGCCCCTCAAACCAGCCCAAAACCCCTCTAATAACTACCCCCCTAACCTTTCTCATTCCTTCCCTCTCCACGCCGTCATCATCTCCCGCTTCTCTAAACTCTCTCTCGGCCTAACCCTAGTTCTAAACGTCGTCACCGCCGTAAACCTCCTCTTTATGATGTTTCTATGCCTTTGCGACAAGACTTGATCTTCTACACGCCATGTCTCTTCGATTTCTTGGATCTTGAGGAGATCTCAAGGAAACCCAATGGGTTCTTGTTGAAACTTGCCTGTCTCGGGCCATTTTTCGTCTGTGAGTAAAAATCTCTCCTTATTTTTGTTACGAATCTATGAGTTCTTGACAGATTCTCTCATCTCTACTACTTTTCTGAAAACCCTAGTCCGTTACTATCGATCTTTCTCAGATCTGTGTAGATCTGGGGTGATTCGAGCACTATTACGTGTTTTCCTTTAAAAATCTATTGTTTAATTAACTATTCCGACTTTTTATCACTCTTTCTAAACTTGGGTTCATCTCAAACTTTTCTTCAACGATTTTTCTAAATTCTCAGTGTTTGGTTAACCGTTTCTTCTCCATATTTACTGATTTTTGCAAGAATATTCAAACCCTAGTTGATTGTATGTGATATACTGACTTCTCCAATCTTTTCTTCAATTTTAGGTATTTAAGTGATACCAGTTGTATTAGTTTACTATGTCTTTTGGAATTAAACATTTTTTCTTGACTAAATCCAGTATTTTTGAGGTTTTGCCCTAAGTAATCTCTGTTAGGGTTCAAACCTGCTTTTCTTGCTAAGTTCTATATTTTTGTGAGGTCTTACTTAGTTTAATTTCTATTTATGAAATTTAGGTGATTCTTTTGGTAAAACAAGTATTCTTGGAAGATTCTTACTGATTGTTTCCTATTATTTTGCCTATAAAATTTGTGTGCACAGATCTTGTTTGTTCCTTTATTTGTAATTTTAATTGGTCACACTTGCTTTAACTACTCGTCCACATGCTTTTGTGATTTTTACTGATCCTTTATTTGGTATGATTTGGATTCTTTCCTTAATTAAACTCTTTTGTTGTTACCGTTGATCAATTATCCCTAATTAAGGGGTCTATTCCGAACCCCTTTTTATGTGATTTGATTCTGTGACCCTGTGATTACCCTTAATTGACTTACTTTTTATTCTTTAACCTTATTTGTTCTACTCCTAAGAGCTATAAATACACTCTTGTTTTACCTCTCAAGACAAACAATTAGTTCAGAATACACACACACACTCAAACTCTCTCTCTTCTTTCTACTACTTGTGCTAATTGCTTGTCTAGCTGGCTGAAAGCCAAGGCTAGACTGTGGAACTCTACTTGCTTTACTTTCTACAATTTTCTTCCTTAACTGGTATGTCCCTAGTTCAATTCTATAACTTAACTCTATGTGCTCCATATCTGTTAATCCATGTCTCCTTCTGCACTAATTTAGTGGCTCATGTATTTAAATTGCCCTTCCTGTTACTGCTTTATTCATCATGCTTAAGTTTTACCCTCTCTTGTTCAAGTGTGCAATCCGCATGTCTAGGTCTAATTTGTCTTGTTTGATACTTGTCCATCATGTTTACTTGAGTTACTGTTTACTTCCACCATCTAGTGTGCTCCTGTTAGTATCATAGACTTGTAATGTAATTGGTTGGTCCTAATTAATTATGTATAGTAGACCCCTGTCTTAAACATGACCAATCTCACATTCTGGCTTTATGTTTTATTATCCATTACCATTTTAATTTCGAGCATGATTCCTTTGTTGATACTTTGAAGCAGTTGTTTTGTGTTCTGATTGTCAATCAGTTCCTATTTGTTCTGTGTACTTGCGGGTCAAAGTGCTTCCCCCTTTTACCATGTTCACGTGTTTCTGACTTAAGTCTTTATGTGGCCAATCCCCTGATCCCTAATTTTAAACTTGTTTGCCTTCACCTTAAAACAGGTAATAAATGGTTCTAAATCTAGACACTCTAAGTTTTGTGATTGTGTTGTTGAATCTTTCTTCTCCTCTAAATTGCTTTCAAACTATTTTCACTCTTAGCATTTTCTTTAGACTGTTTCTATTCCTGAAAACCTTTTCACTCCTGAAATCTTTACCTCTATACTTTTTTTACTAAGTTCTTTCAAAACTATGTCAAGCACTGTCACTTCCACTCTTAGATTACTTAAGTTTTCCACTCCAGTGTGTGTACTTCCTTGTAAGCCATGAAATTCCTTAAAACTCTGGCACACTAGGGCTGGCCCTTCCATACTACATATAACTAGTTCTCTATTTAAGAAAGGGTCTTGGTGTGAGCATTTCCCTGGGTCCTTGAGGCCCTTGGGAACTTTGACACACAAGGATACCTTATTGGGCATTATGGGCTATCTAAAGGCCTGGTATCTCCAGGTTCACTTTGGGCCTATTTCAAGATCCCTATAACATAACTTGTATTTATTTATGTAATTCATTCATCTATGGTCTGTAATAATAATCTTTGTAAACAGATATTGGGGAAATTAGTAAAAAGGGGGATTATTATATGATTTTTGTAGGGAAACCGGGTAGAAATCATGTGTTCGGTTTATTTTGTGTTTACTTGCATTAGAAATCATGCCTTTAGGACTATATTATGTTACTTGCATTAGAGATCATGTCATAGATCTGTTGTGTTATTTGCATTAGAAATCATGCCTTAAGATAATCACGTTTACTGGTTTCACATATTAGAAATATGTTGTAGTCTCATCACTTCATTTATCACGAAACTCTGCTTTTGCATAGTCATATAAATCCTGCCTAATAAAATGACCATTCTCTATGTGCATTAGAAATCCTGCTTTAGGACTTTATTTGCATTCGCTTTAAATCACGTCTATATCTCCCAAATCATAACTATCCCGTCTATAAAGATGTTTAAAAACAACCCCCAACACATAGACACCATGTTATAAGGTAAAACCAGTTTCGTGATAATCAACACCTAGAAAAGCATGTTTCTAGGACGTGTTAAGACTCAGACTGTTTGCTTCCCATTAATCAATTTCCAGAATACTGTTTGCGTTTTAGACAACATGTGATAAGGTATACCTTAATCACGCCAAGGCAAGACTTAGGAAATTAAGGTCTTATAAAAACTGTAAAACTATGCTTTGCTTATTTGTGACTGCCCAGATCCAACAGGTATTAAAATCAGTAGGCAAACTGATTAGCTTGAGGCCACTTCACTTTAAAACAATGCATAATATTCTCTGCTTGTCATTGTCACCTAGATATCCTGTTCTAGGACCTTTCTGAAATTCTCTGAAATCTGTTGTTTGAGACGTGCTAATTATCTGTTTACATGTGGAGGTAAACATGAGCCCCCTTAATTGTTTTCTTACTTGATAGTCATGTATGTTCTTTGTTGTCGCTTAGATTTTCCACTTTTAAACACCTTAGGAGAGTCTAAAACTGCCTAAAATTAGAGGTCCTAAATACCTCCGGGACCACAAGGAAGGGACGGGTAGTGCACGCTTTGAGTCCATTTAATTAAAATCACTTATATAACCGCTAAGAGGAGGGTGATCGAGTAGTAAAAGGATATGATGACATGTGCGCTAATACCACGCGTATCCCCTCTAGTTGAGGATGGATTACCGGGTATTGTACAGATGTGATCATATAGGCTAACAAACCTAGGACTTCCCTTTATTTATTTAAATATGTGTGCTTAGACAGCTCATCTGTGAAATTTCCTTTATTTACATATGTGTGCTTAGACTGCTTATCTGTTAATTGAATAATTCACAAAGTTAATTTGGCCGGGACCCACCGTTGTAGACCTCAAGGGGTGCCTAACACCTTCCCCTCAAGGTAATTTCATGCCCTTACCCAATCTCTGGTAACACAAACCAGTTTCATTAGTTATTTGCAATAGGTTCCCTAACGCACCTTAATCCGTTAGGTGGAGATTCTTCAACTTCTTCTACCCCTTTCCCAAAAATACATGAGTTGTCCCAAAAATGTCTAAACCCAATTTCACGAGAAAAGGGGGGCGCGACACCCGGTAGGTTTTGAACCGCGGCGGGGAACCAAACGGTGGCTGTAATAATCAAAGAAATCAATTCAGAAGAAGGATAAGGAACAATAAAATGTATTCGAGGTAGTGACACTTAGATGTTTTTGTCATAATTATGAAAGGTTTCTAAGAAATGAGATGAAGAAGCAAGCACAGAGATAGGGTGAATGCAGGATGAAACACTTAGCTCTAAAAACTTGAGAATGTTGTAACAATATGAATGATATACACCTGAGGTATTTATAGGAGCCATTTGGGCAAAGTTTGAGTAGTTGGAAAGTCGAACCAAAACGGTCCGTGGGCTTCTCGATAATAGTGCTGACGGCGACCCCTACGAAACCTTTGAGTCACGTCATTTAATGCTCTGACGAGGCTGATGTCATGATGGAAGTATCGAAGGGGCAAGAGTTTAAGACCGTTTCTTATCATTTCATTCGAAGAAACATGGGGACTATCTGTATACGGCTAAAACCGGAGAGACCGATTTTGTGATTATTATGGCTTTCGACTGACCAACTTCAGGACGCTCGAGGCATATATCGAGGATCAACCCCGAGGGTTCCCTATGCTCAACCTCGGGGCAGCATAAATCGGTGATTATCATGGACGAATCAGACGCTCCTAAAAGGCACATGGTTAGAGTTGACCAGGTCTGCAAGAATAGTACAAGTCTATCCCGTGGCATTAAATAGCTGTACCAGCTACATATCTTTGTAATAAATGTTTTTGTACTATGTTGAGATTTTCCCCACCTATATAAAGGGGACCCTTATCATTTCTTGGACACACAATATTCAATACAAGAATATTTACTGCTCTTTAACTTAAACATTCCCCATTGTCGACCCCTTTGATTTATTGCTTACATTTATTGTGTTATATTGATTTTTCTAAATTTATTACTCAACATTGATCATAAATATCCACCTTCAAGGCACATAGAACTGTTATAGCTCCAACGATCGTCCATTATTAATACCGAGCCTCGACCTCGAGGTCCTATCTAAGTCAGCTCAAACACCGACCAAGGGCAGTTTGGTTTACATATCTCTGCTCTCTTTAATTCTTATCTTATTTCCTCAATTCACACTTAGCATCTATTGCTTAACAACTAGTATTAAATAAATCATATTTTTAGAACCACGAAATCAAATCTAATTGTAATTATCATTTCAAGGGAAACAAGCACAAGACTTCCACAACATATAGACCTAATATGAATGAAGTTGTGGAATCCGCCAACAAGAATATCATGAAGATACTGATGAAAATGGTAGAAAATCACAAACAATGGCATAGGAAGCTACCGTTCTCCTTACTGGGATACCGTACCACAATCCTCACATCAAACGGGGCAACTCCCTAATTGCTGGTTTATGGTACCGAAGCTGTTATTCCCGCCGAAGTGGAGATTCCTTCCTTGAAAATCATACAAGAAGCTAAGCTCGGCGATGAAAAATGGATAAGGATCCGTTATGAGCAGCTAGCCCTCATAGACGGAAAGAGGATGAACGCAGTATGTCACGGACAACTTTATCATAACAGAATGTCCAGAGCCTTCAACAAAAGAGTCAAGCCGAGACAGTTCATACCGACGCAGCTGGTGTTGAATAAAATTTTCCCGCATCAAGATGAAGACAAGGGGAAATTCTCTCCCAACTGCAAGGTCCTTACATTGTCCATAGAGTACTGACAGGGGGAGCCCTCATACTCACGGAAATGGGCGGAGAAGTCTAGCCAAAACCAATTAATTCAGATGAAGTTAAGCGATATTATGTGTAAACTATTTATGTCTTCCTCAAATGATGTAAATTGAACTACGCTCGACTTGATTCCCGTTCAAGAGGGGATACGTAGGAAGCCCTGTGGGTTGGGTCACAATTCTATAAAATTTCTATTTTCCCCACAATCAGAAAATTGGGGCAGAATTTTGATGAGGACCCTCAAAATTTCGAAGCAAGTTCAGTCGATCGTAGCGTGTAGAGCAGTCAGAAAGGTCATATAGTTAACTGGGGTAGAAGTTTGAGGAGGACCCTCAAAATTCTACGACAAAAGCAGTCGCGATATCAGTGATCGTGTCACAATCACTGGTTCATCTAACCAATTTCTAAAACTATATTTTTACTATGTCTTAAAAAACTATGCATGCTTGTTTTTGAAATAAACTATGTTTAGCAAATGTTGCCCCGATAATTTGAGCAGGGCTTGCAGACAAAGCGAAGCAAATCAAGCAAGCCGATAGAGGCACGAACCGACCTCCCCCCTACAGAACTCAGGATTTTTCTTTGAATGCAAGAACAAGGAATATTCACATCTTGGAATCACATCCTTCATAACACAAAGATACCGAACTCACTTCTAGCTAAGAAATACTATTCTATGATATATTAGTTGTTCACCTTGCATGGGACTAAGCCCTGTCTCGAATTATTGCATGAGGCTAAGCCCTGCCTCCTTATCTGCATAAGGCTAAGTTCTGTCTTCTCTCTGAATGGGACTAAGCTCTGTCCCGAATTTTGCATGAGGCTAAGCCCTGTCTCTCCATTTGCATAAGGCTAAGCACCGCCTTCAATTTGCATGGGACTAAGCTCTGTCCTAAATTCTTGCATGAGGCTAAGCCCTGCCTCCATATTGGTATAAGGCTAACCTATGCCTCACTTAGCATGGGACTAAGACCTGTCCCGAATCGTGCATGAGGCTAAGCCCCGCCTCCCTATTTTCATAAGGCTAAGCAGTGCCTTCACTTTGCATGGGACTAACCCCTTTCCCGAATCTTGCATGAGGTTAAGCCCTGCCTCTCTATTTGCATAAGTATAAGCACTGCCTTCAATTTGCATGGGACTAAGCCCTGTCCCGAATCTTGCATGAGGCTAAGACCTGGCTCCATATTTGCATAAGGCTAAGCATTGTCTTCACTTCGCATGGGACTAAGCATTGTCCCAAATCTTGCATGAGGCTAAGCCCTGCCTCCATATTTGCATAAGTCTAGGCAGTGCCTTCACCTCTCATGGGACTAAGCCATGTCCCGAACCTTGCACTAGGCTAAGCTTTGTCTCAATTTTACATGAGGTTATGCCTTGCCTCTTTATTTGCATAAGGCTAGGAACTACCTTCAATTTTCATGGGATTAAGCAGTGTCCCGAACCTTGCACGAGACTAAGCTTTGTCTCTCTTGTATTACCTATTCTCTTCTTTCGGGCTAAGCTTTGACCAACACTTCATACAAGACTAAGCCCTGTCTTGTCGCTTCGAGCATCATGTCTTTACACATCATGGGCTGAAATATCGCCAACTTGTCCGAAGCTTTCATAGTCTGAAGGCATCATCCTCATAGCTAGAAGAAACCATGCTATGGCCCGAGGATCCATAAAACTTGCATATCATTATTCAAAGGCGTCATGGTTCGGAGGCACCATTTTTATGGCCCAAGAACATAATTTCATGGCCTGCGAATCCCACACCGCACAATTCATGGCCCAGGACATCATGGTCTAAGGACGTCATCCTCAACCGTCCAAAGACAAATATCATGGTCTAAAGGGAATTCGCATCATGTTTAAATTTACGCAAAATACATGCTTGTAGTACACCTTTTATTTGTGGGAGCAGTCCTGTTGGATCAAGAAGCTGAATGGTTTTGAAGATTGACAATGGAACTTAGAGTTGAACTGGGTCCATCATCGGAGAAATAGACACATGCAGAGTTAAGGGAACGTGAGGTGCACAAGTAGGAGATAAACGAAATATGTGATCTAAAGAGATATCTCCTGATCGAAAAGGTTGCAAATTGATAAGGAGATGGACTCCTTATTCAGTAAGAACATAATCAAGACAATGGAGGACTTAGGGAGTTGAGATCAACTAGAACTCTTCCACCAAGGAAGAGTAGCATCCGAATTCTAGTGAATCTCTTTGTCTACTAATCCTATATATTGTTTAGTATTCTTCCTGTACAACTACGCACAAACGCAGAAGCAAAAAGAGAGTTGAGAGCAAAATTACCAAAGCAATTTTGCAAGCAGTTCGTGTTAGAATTGAGTGTGCGACTCTGAAGCCACTTGAACCAGCTAGAAGAACCAGTTCCATCTGTTGTCTTTTAGTCTAGTTTATTTGTAGTAGGTGATTACAAATTTGTACCTTTGAGCTTTATCTAGAAGCAATTGTAATAGGTACTGAGTGTTCAAGTTATAGTTAACATGAAGTTTGTCACAAATAGCCAGAGGCTAGTTTGCCATAAGGGTATTAGAGTTAGTCCTTAGGCTTACAAAATAGTTAATTTTGTAAATGATGTTTGGCTCATTGATTTGATGAAGAGTTTGGGAAAATCCTACTGGGAAGTAGGTCGTTGTTTTTTCACCTTTTGAGTTAGGTGTTTTCCACGTAAAATTATTGTGTTCCTTTATTTCTGCAATTATTATTCCGCAAACTGTAGGAGTTGGAATACGTACAAGAACTTGGTCCTTCTATAACTAGTGTTGTAACAACCCGACCGGTCGTATTGAGATCCAGCGCGTCGTTCAGCAGTTGGGGGTCATGAACAACTTCATTTCGGGTATTGTGACTTGTGAGTATGGTCAGAGTTGAAATTCAGGAGGTTCGGAGTTAAATTGAAAGGAAAATTCTCATTTCAGAAAAACCTTAAGTTGAAGAAATTGAGTAAGACTGGAATTTTGAGTAAACGACCTCGGAATAAGAATCCAAAGGTTCCGGCAGGTTCGTATGATGATATCGGACTTGGGCATATGTCCGGATCGGGATTTGGATAACCCGGGAGCGTTTCGGTGTATATAGTGGAAGTCAGCATTTTTGAAGAAATTTCCTAAGTTTGGCTTGAAGCACATTTCAATGATATTGATGTCCGTTTGGGATTCCGAGCCTGGAAATAGCTTCATATGGTGATTCTGGAGTTGGCAGCGCGATCGAAAGTGAATTCGGATGTCCGGAGGTCATTTTGAAGTCATTTGGCTAAAGATAGAAATTTGAAGGTTTTTTAGAAGTTTGACCGAGCGTTTGACTTTTTGATATCGGGTTCGGATTCTAGTTCCGAAAGATGGAGCAAGTCCGTAATGTCGAATATGACTTGTGTGCAAAATTTGGGGTCAATCGTACGTGATTTGATAGGTTTCGGCATCGGATGTAGAACTTTGAAATTTCAAAGTTCATAAAGTTTGAATTTTAGTGCGATTCGAGATTTCGGCGTTGTTTGATGTTATTTGAGGCCTCGAGCGAGTTCATATCATGTCTTGGGACATGTTGGTATAATTGGTTAAGGTCCCGAGGGCCTCAGGTAGATTTCGGAAGGTTAACGAAATGAATTTCGGACAAAAAAAAAGGAAAAATTGCAGAAATTTCTGCTGCACTTTTGGACAGCAATTTATGGATCGAAGAGCTAACGTTGGAAGCGTATATATAAGAATATATAAGTTAAGGAATTTGAAAACATACAAAACATGAAAGTTTTAGATCATGACGTCTAGTTTTCAGAACATTAAACCATTTGTCATTTGGAGTTTTGTGAAAAATGTTATGACCGATTGAAGATGGCTGGTAGAGCAGTTTCGCCAGAATTTTCTGATGCATGGACCCGACTTAGAAGCTCATATCTCGGGAGATATAAAGAGTTATATGGTGTAAGACCTATCAAATTAATTATCTTCGAGTCTAGTTTCTAAATATTCAAACAATTTTTTATTTGGATATTTCTACAAGAAGTTATTGGTGTTTTAACAGAAGGTTTTCAAAAATGGAATTTTAATAGGATGTACAACCTGTGCAGCACAAGTGCAAGATACAACTCGATGAAGCAGGGGCAGATTCTTTAAACACGAATTTTGGCCATTTCTTTCATTTGGCTTGGATGATTTGGGAGAGCATTTCAAGGGGGATTTCATCAAGCATCAAAGTTAAGTTGTTTCTACTTATTTCCAAGTTAAATACAAGATTCATTACATAGATTTGATATGAGAAATTGGAAAAAATGTGGAGAAATTGCAAAGAAACCTAGAATTGATAAAATTTGATTTTAGCCACGAATTGAGCATGAATATTGGAGTAAATTGTGTGATTGAACTAGTAAAGCCTCGGGTAGATATTATCTTCAAGAAATTTCGGAATCCAGGCACGTGGGTCCGAGGGCATTTTGGTCAATTCACTGAGCGGAGTTGGGAAATTATATAATCTGAATTTTTAGAAAATATTAGAGTATATTTTCATTGGTTTGTCGTTGTTTGGTTAGTTTGGGGGCGTTGTGCATCCATTGGAGTCGTCGGAAGGGCTTGGAAGCCGGTAATGGAGCTTCGGAGCGAGGTGAGTCTCCTTTATAACCTTGTAAGAGGGAATTGTCCCCATAGGTGTTCTATATGATTTGTGTAATTGTTTGTGGGGGGCTACGTACGTACCAAGTGACGAGAGTCTGTACGTAGTGGCTATTGTTGTTATGTCCGGGTAGTTAGGCCCCACATCATGCCCTGTGTTCTTCTCGTATGGAATTATATGCTATGAAACCTTATTATATGTAGTTTTGTTTCTCTGAGATTTATGGAATTTAAATAATATAAAAGGAATTGTTTTACAGAAAATAAAATGAAAGGAATTGTTTTACGGAAAATAATATGAAAGGAATTGGTTTACGGAACAAAAAATGAAAGGAATTGTTTTACGGAAAATAAAATGAAAGGAATTGTTTTACGGAAAATAATATGAAAGGGATTGTTTTACGGGAAGTAGTATGAAAGAAATTGTTTATGGAAAGTATTATGAAAAGGAAAGAATATTGTGTGTGCATGTAACCGCTTCGCAATTTACATTCCGCGAGCGGAGTGTGTTTACCCCCACTCTTATGGGATCGGGTTGTACGCCACAACGCATTTAAAGATACATTTATGGGAGCGGGCCATACGCCACGGTGGATTTAAAGATACATTTATCGGAGCGGGTCATACGCCACGACAGATTTAAAGATACATTTATGGGAACGGGCCCTACCCCATGGCGGATTTAAAGATACATTTATGGGAGCGGGCCGTACGCCACAGCGGATTTAAAGATACATTTATGGGAGCGGGCCGTACGTCACGGCGGATTTAAAGGTTCACTTTTGGGACGGGCCGATCTACCCTCGGCATATATATGTATATATACATAGGATATACATCTTGTGACTTAAACTGTTAAATTGATTTAAGGACGTCAATTGTTAAATGTTTTCATGACTAAAGACTTGTCAGTTGAATGGGGAAAAATGTAAAGGAAATTACTTATTTACTTATTTTTAGAAATTATTCGGATTTTAGTGCCTTATATATATATTTGCTGCTTACCTGCCTTCACATGTCTACTGCTTGCAGCATATTCTGTCCTATTTATATTGTTGGACCTTAGTGAGTGTCAAGTTGACCTTTCGTCACTACTTCGTCGAGATTAGACGGGATACTCACTGGGTACATATATGTATATGTACTCATACTACACTTTCTGTGCATTTTGGTGCATAGTTACCTTTATAGTACAGTGATCGATTTGGGGACGTATAAGGGTTGCATTCATCCAGAGGCATTCCACAGCTGCCGGAGTCTCCCTTCTGTGTACTTACATTTTATATGTCATGACCCGTTTCCGGGTTGTGATGGCGCCTGTCGTGGAAACAGGCTAGCCAACCGCTACAACAATACTCAATTCATTTACTAGAGAAATTTACTCATTATTGGCTCAA
>ML451225.1:0-28019 GCA_005239535.1 Nicotiana rustica
TATACATATCTGTAGCATTTCTACGAATAGAGTATTTTATGAAAGTTGTGCATTTTCTCGTTTTGTTCATGTCGTATAGATCATGCCAAAATAAAGAAGGGATAGCCTTAACATACCTTAGCCGACTCTCTTGACAATCCCTCCAACACACGTTAATTGCAGCAAAACATGGAACAAGTCGTATGAAAAGCTCAACGCAACCACGTTGCTTATGCAAAGAAATATCTTGGCCGAAACCTTTCCATCTATAGAGTTTCCTCCTATGTAATAGCAAATGACATTGTTTACTTTCCATTTCTGCTCACTTTTGTATTGTTATTCCCATTTCCATTATACTGGTTTGTTGGTCTAAATAAATAGTTTACGGCATTCATGCATTTTTTTGCTCCTCATTTGGCTCATTCTCTACATAGCAAACTTAGTTATTGTTTGTTGTAGTGCCTTAGTCCCAAACTTCATTATTGGAAACTTATTGGTTTGTGGTATGATGGGATCATGTGCTTTGTTCTCTAGATACTTTGTTTCAAAGGATGAGATTCCAAATTATGGGATTGTAATGCACTATATATCATTGTTTAAGTATCCATTTGAAGGTTTCTCGATTAATGAGTTCTATGGATCTGGAAAATGCCTACAATACATGTTTGGAATGTGTTTGGTTAGTGGTGATCAAGTGCTTAAAGAGGAAGGATATGGTGGAGAAGAAAGTAAAATAATTTTCTTATTATTGACTCAAAATGACGTTTTCTATGTGATTTGGATAAGAAACTCTTGGATAACGTTTCTTATGTGCTTGGTGTCACATAAGTCTTGTAAATATGCCACCTCCCAATCTTATTTAAGTGTCATCAAAGGGGTAAAGGGGGTGCTGCCACATTATCCCAAGTCTTTTAATTAATCAAATCCTTAATTAACTTGTTAATTCCCCCACTAACCACTTATCCACATAATTAATAATTATCTATAATTACTTAAAATACTACTCACTTTTAACATACTTTATACACCTTACTATCATGGTGATGTGGTACCCTATATGGTACTAGTCCATAAATACTGTATATTTTAGCTCGGGCCGTATTTTATCCCAAAATGTCAAACTTTGACGAAAATTTATTTTCTTTGAGTTTCTTACCCATCACCTTCACAAATTTACTCATCACTTGTTTGAAATAGCACAATACGTATAATCCCAAAAACAATCTCCTTCCCTAGTTTACATCAATTAACTTACGACGAAATTTTAACATAAAAAAAATACGGGAGGTAACGTCTCATTTTCGAGCTTTCATAAATTTATTTATGGTGTACTTCCATGTACGAAAACATGGGGTGTAACACCTCCGGCGTGTGTACACCCCAGTGAGCGCATGTACCTACTGAGTGCGAGTGCCGAGTTCCGAGTGACGAGTGATTTGGAGGCATGAGTGGCTGTGAGGTTGCCCGAGGGGCTGATTACGAGTGATTGTGAGGTATGCTGAGGGACTGATTCTGAGTGATGTTATGCCCGAGGGGCGGTTTATGATGCATGTATTTTCCCGAGAGGCCAGTTATGATTTTATCACTTTCACACGGAACTTCTTAAATTTTGTTTAAACTGTTGGAAAATACATTCTCAAATGATATTTCTATTGAAACTGGTTTTAAGTGTAAGGATTTGACATAATTACGGTTTGAAAGGAAGGTTGTACTTGTTGTGAAATGATGACGTGCTTTTATATGTTTTCTTGTTGCTCAAGCCCTATTTGCTATTATTACTTACTGAGTTGGCGTACTCACATTACTCCCTGCACCCTTTTGCATATTCAGGTGCCAGGGCGGAGTGAGCTGTTTACATGTACCAGAGATTCACGGAGATTTGCCAGGTAGCTGCACGCGTCCACAGCCTTGCCTTCTCCTTCTTACTATTATAGTGTTTATATCCCCAAACTTGTATTTTCTTTAGATGCTCATGACTAGTGACTCCGGGATTTTGGGTTGTATTTAATATTTGGCATATCTTTGTCTGTTTTAAAAATGTTCAAACGGAATTAATATGAGACATCGGTTTAGAAATGAAATAAACGAAAGATTTCTTCATGCTAGAAGTGTTGCATTTGGCTAGCCTAGTATCATGATAAGCTCCATCACGACCAGGGTAGTTTTGGGGTCGTGACATTTATGAAATTCTTCCAAAATGTAAACTTTCATAATAGGTGACGAAATGCTCCCGGTTCATCTGAACCCCGTTGTGAACATACGCCCAAGTCTGAAATCATCATATGAACCTATTGGAACCTTCAAATTTCAATTCCGGGTTTGTTTACTCAAAAATCACTCAATTCCACCGACTTAAAGCTTCCGAAGTTCGAATTACCTTTCCAAATCAACCTTGAACTTCCCAAAGTTCAATTCCAACCACGCGTACAAGTCATAATACCTAAAGTGAAGTTGTCCAATGCCCTTGATATCGCATTTGCGAAACTGGGTTCGCAAATGCAAACCCTTGGCTTTAGTTGCTGAGGTCGAAAATGCGATGAAAGTATCGCAAATGCAATTACTGCTGAGGTCGCAAATGCGGTACAAGTGTCGCAAATGCGAACATTTCCCAGGTCGAGCTTCTTTGCAAATGCGTAGCTCTTCTCGCAAAGGCAAACTATTTCTCGCATTTGCGATACTTGCAGCACCAACACTCAACACCAGAAAATCTGAAGTGTTTTCAACTCATACCAAACGTCTGAAACTCCCCCGATCCATTGGAGATCCACACCAACTAGCCACACAAGTCAAATAACCTCATACAAACTCATTCGAGTGATCAAAACACGGAAACAACATCAAAAACTACAAATCGGCTGCCAAAACGTATGAATTGGCTCATGAACTCAAAAACATCCAAAAAGACTTTCGCTCGTCCGATTCCTATCAAATCAACTCGGAATGAAACTAATTTTTTTGTGCAAGTCTTAATGACATTACAGAACTATTCCCGTTCATGAAAATCTTTTTGGACCTCGATATCACCAAAACCCGCTACAAACCAAATTTAAAGAACTTCTAAACCTTCAAATAACCAACTTTCACTATTAGGCACCGAAGCGCTCCCGGGTCATCCAAAACCCGATCCGAGCATACGCCCAAGTCCGAAATCATCATACCAACCTATTGGAACCGTCAAATTTCGATTCCGAGGTCTCTTACTCAAAACATTAACCGAAGTCAAACTTAGCCTTTTAAGGCCAACATAAGGAACCTAATATTCCAATTTCAACCCAAATCCTTCCAAATCTCAAACTAAACATCCCCGCAAGTCATAAAACAGTAAAAGCACATACGTGGAGTCTTATTTAGGGAAACAAAATTCTAGAAAGCAAAATGACAGATCGGGTCGTTACAATTTAGTTGTTGTGGTAATTTTCCAAATAAATAATGTGGTCAATGTGAGAGATTTGATGATGGACTCTAGTTCTACTAGGCACATTGTGCAAAAGAAAATTGTTTTATGCCCAAGTTGAGGAAGGAGAAAAAAATATTTATCTTGGAGACTCAAGAACAACTCGCATTCTTGGGAAAGAAAAACTTCTTCTCAAACTTATATCTGGTAAAACTCTAAAATTGAGTAATGTGTTACATGTTCCTAATATCCAAACCAATTTGGTTTCTATGGGATTATTAGGAAAGGTTGGTGTGAATATATTCTTTGAAAATGATAAAGTTGTGTTGACCAAAAATAATATTCTTGTGGGCAATGGATATTGTAATCATCGCTTATTTGTGCTTATTATTTATGATACTAGCAATAAAAATACATTTTCTTATGCTTATATGGTTGAGTCAATTTCTTTATGGCATGTTAGACTAGGACATGCTAATGTTGCATATATAGAGAAAATACAGTCTCTGGGCCTAATGTCTGGTTTAGACTCAAATAATATTGACAAGTGTCAAATATGTGTTGAATCTGAAAGTACTAAAAAACTTGTTTTTTTGTAAATCGAGAAACCGAATTATTACCCATGATTGACATTGATTTAGACTTTAAAACATACTATGACTAGAGGTGATAAAAGATATTATGTGACTTTATTGATGATATTTCCAGTTATACTAAGTTGTGTTTGCTTAGAACAAAGATGATGTATTTAATGCTTTTATTTTTGTAAAACTGAGGTTGGAGATCAACTTAATAGAAAAATCAAGAGAATTAGATCTGATAAAGGTAGAGAATATTTATCCTTGAATGATTTTTGTGAAAAAGAAGGAATAATTCATGAAGGAACTCCTCCTTATTTGTCCGAGTCAAATGAAGTAGCTGAAAGAAAAAGTAGAACATTGAAAAAGATGATGATCTCCATGTTAGTTAGCTCTAATACCCCTAATAACTTGTGGGGTGAAGCTATGTTATCTGCATGTCAATTACAAAATAGAAGAACTGTCAATGCTCCTTATAAAATATGGAAGGGTTATAAACATAACTTGAAATATTTAAAATTGTGGGGTGCCTTGCAAAGTTTTTTTGTCTGAACCTAAAAAAGAGAAAAATATATTCTAAAATTGTTGATTACATGCTTATTGGATATGCTGAACATAGTGTTGCATATAAATTTCTTGTTTTGAAAAGTGATGTGCTTGATTACAATACTATAATTGAGAAAAAGAATTTTGAGTTATTTGAATATATTTATCCACTCTCTGATAAAATTTCTCATACGCGTGTTGAAAGAAAAATGAAATTACCAAGTAATTGAGAAGGATCCAAAGACCTAGGGAAGAATATTTTTTCTTATGGAAATGACTTTCAAACTTTTCTTGTTGGTAATGAACCATCAAATTATTTTAAAGTTATATCTTCTTCAGAAGTTACTTAGTGAAAAGAGGCAGTAAAAGTTAAAATTGATTCTATCATGAAAAATAATATATCGATTTTAACTGATTTACCTCCCGGTGCGAAATCTATTGGTTTTAAATGAATATTCAAAAGAAAAATTAATCTGATGGATCTTTTGAGAAATATAAGTACGGTTAGTAGCAAAAAAAGAATTCTCAAAAATAAAATACAGATTATTTTGATACATTTGCACTAGTGACCAAAAATTCTTCCATACAACTTTTAAAGGCCTTAGTCCAATTCTTAAGTTTTTATCCACCAAAATAGATTTCAAAACTGCTTTTCTAAATGGTGAAGAATAAGACGAAATTTATATGGTTCAACCTGAATGCCGTGTCATTTATGGACAAGAAAATAATGTTTGTAAATTAATTAAATCTCTTTATGGTCTTAAACAAGCTCCACAACAATGGTATGATAAATTTGAATAAGTCCTACTGAAAAATGCTTTTTCTTCAGTTGAGTAGATAAATGTGTTTATACTAAGGTGGTAGACAATGATAATGTGATATTATGTATGTACGTTAATGACGTGCTTATATTGGTACAAGTTCAAATATTGTATAAAGTATTAAATTTTTTATATATGCTAAATTTGATATAAAAGATCTAGGTGAAGTAAATATAATATTCGGAGTTAAAGTTATAAGGAGTGAAGATAGCATAATGTTATCAGAAGAACATTATTTTTAGAGACTTCTAAAGAAGTTTGAATATTTTAATATCACACCTGTGAGCACTCGTTTTGATGCTTACACTCAGTTGAAAAAGAATAATGGTGACCTAGTTGCTCAGTCTAAATAGACTAAGATTATTAGGAGTCTGATGCATTTAATGAATTTTTCAATGCTCGATATAGCCTATGATGTGTGTATATATACTCATAAGCCCAACAAAGAGTATTGGTCAGCATTAGCTAGACTAATAAAATATTTGAGAGGAACCATGAATCATGGTAACCTTTATGGTAGATTTATTTCTACTTTAGAAAAGTACAGTGATGCAAACTGGATCTCTGATTCAGATAAGAAAAAATCTACTAGTGGTTATGTATTCACCCTAGGTTATGGTGCAATATCGTGAAAATTGATCCACGTCCAATCCGCACTCAATAATGAGTGAAAATGTTTGTTGGAAGAATAGTACCCAACAAGAGCCGGGGTCGATTTTCACATGGAGTTACAATGGATGTTATGAGTATACACTTGACGAGAGCGAATGGATTAACTAAATTTGTACTTCCACAAAAGGTTTTTATTTCTAATTCTAATTTTACTCTAACAAATGTAAGCTAAGATAAGAATCTAGAAGCGAATGATTGTTTTTGGTCTTTTTTCAAAAAGTTAAAAATCCTAGGGATGTGCCATAACAATGTCCGCCTTATGGATTAAATATGTTATTACTTATTTTGTTTATTGGAGTGTATTATAGCTCTCAGCTCTACGTCATCACTCAATACCTCTCGGTCAGAGAGTGATTTTTCTCAATTTGAATTTCTCAAGTCCATATGGGTATCAAACAAAATAGTTGATATGAGATGAAGTCGAGTTCTTACTATCTCTAGTTTAAACCCTATAATTAGGATGATCAAACTCTAAATTAACCCAATTCCTTATTAGCCAAGTTATCCGAGACTAGGTCTATCTTTCTCAAGTAGAGACTAAGTCTAAAAGTCATGAATCAATGTTTGCAACCGTTAATTCTAAAAGTGAAGTATGGACTAAGCTAAATAATCAACACCCAATCATAAATAAGTATTAGTTAAGTATTCATAAGGTTTACACACTAGGGTTGGGTCACAAACCTAGTAAGAATCTAGATACTCATAGTGGGAATTGATGAACATAAAGAAATGCTGATTAAACCCATAATCAAAGATTAAAATGATAAAATATAATGTTTAAACACTAAAATAATCACAAACTTCGTAAAATTTAAAAATGTAACTTTACAGTAGCTCAAACTTCGAAACATGACCAAACAAATGTGAAACTCGTCTATTTATAGTGGCTCAAATTCGCTAACAAAAATGCTCCTCGGGAGGTTCTGCAGCTGCACTATTCCATGTGCAGTCCGCAGATTTCCTCAGTTGGCAGGAACTTCGATTCTGCAGCTAAACATTTTTGGATTGCGGTTGCGTAACGCTTCTGCACCCGCACAATTCTTGTGTGGTACGCACTTCAGCAAGGTTTCAGGACTTGGTCTTTTGCATACTCTTTGAACTTGAAATCATTTGTTAGTGCATACCATGTTCTGAGGCTGCAAAAATCATGTGCGGTCCACACATTGAACAAAGTCATGTTTGGGTTCTTTCACTTGGTTTGCGGCCGCAGATTGAATTCCGCGGTCCGCACTTTCTTCTGCGGACCACACTTCTTTGATTCTTCGCCCTTTATTGCCTTGTGATTTAGAAGACTCCTTTTTGAGTTGGATTTCATCATGGGAGACCAAACTTCCAACATTCCTTCGATTTGCATATTTTCATTAGTTTTGGGAACATAAATCAATATTATTGGATTAAAACAAAAGAAAAAATGTGTTAATAAGTAGTCAAAATCGCCACTTATCAAAAATCATCTAAATAAACTATCATTGATAGATCAACTATGGAATCAAAGTTTTTAGCTCTGGAGTTAGCTAGTTCTGAGACTGAGTGGCTAAGAAACTTCTTAGCTAATATCCCTTTAATAAAGGACATATTGCCCCATGTGTTTATGCATTGTGATTGTCAAGTGGCAGTAGTTATTGCAAAGAATAAATCTTATAATTGTAAAAGTAGACACATGAAATTAAGACATGATGTAATTAAATAATTGTGGAGAGATAGATAATTCTCATTAACTATGTGAAGTCAGAGATAAAATTGGCCGATCCTCTAACTAAATATGTGGGAAGAAAATTATTTCTTCAAACCTCAAAAGAGATGGAGTTAAGGTCGATATGTTGTCAATAGAGATGGTAACCCAATCTATTTGATTGGAAATCCCGTGAAGTAGGTTCATATGCATAATAACATGTCAACATTGACATTGAAGCACTAAAAGAGATTGACTGGTTGCTATTAATTGAAAAGATGAACTATAACTCTTAATGAATTCATATTCCTTATGGATGGTGTATTTCAAAGCATATAAATTTATGAATTCATCTATATGAGAGTGGAGTGGGGCCGCTCCTATGAGATTTTGTCCTAGTCCAAGATCTCTCATAAATAACTAGGCATGCGCACAACCTATTGGGCGCAGAATGGCGTTGAACAACAAAATTACGGGGATCAAAATATGGTAGATAAGATCTATGTCTTACAGTAAAAATTATTGATACATAGAAATAAAATATTTCTCCAGTAATTCTGTAAGCCAAGTTTTATTGATTTAAGTTTGATTTATAGTCCAGAAGATACCAAACCTATTGTATTTGGACCATACAAATTCAACAAGTTAACTTTTAAAAGTCTTTAAAATAGTGGGGGACTGTGGCAATAATTTGTCACGACCCGATATTCCCACCGTCGGGATCGTGATGGCGTCAAACGTTGAACCCGCTAGACAAGCCAACGTTCTGATTAACATACTCAATTCCTTATTATTTGGTATTTAAAGAAAAGAAATGAACAATAATAGATGTCAATAAGAATGCGGAAGATATAAAATCCAATAACTGAAGAAGTTAACATTACAAAATCCCCAAAACTGGTGTCACACATTCACGGATTGTCTAAGATTACTAAAACAAAAGGTCTAAATAAACATATGCAACTGTCTCTGGAATAAATAATAAAGACAGAGAAAGGAAGAAGATAGGAGGTGACGCCAAGGCCTGCGGACGCCTGCAGGACTACCTCAGTGTCGCATGTGGACTGAAGGATACTCCCTCGATCAATGTCCACCAGGTCCGGTACCATAATCTGCACAACATAAAGAAGTGCAGGTGTAGCATCAGTACAACCAACCTCATGTACTGAGTAAGTACCGAGCCAAACCTCGGCGAAGTAGTGACGAGGCTAGGACACGACCAATAATAAACACCTATGAAATTCAATAACATATAACAGGAATACGACAGAAATAAACAGTTAAGTATAAAAATGGGGCAGAACATGCTAGGGACTAGGGAATAACAATTTCTGAATCACAGAACAAAAGCAACAACTAAGTATCAAAGAATATAACAACCGGAAGTAAATGAATAGACAAACAAGTGCACGACATCACCCTTCGTGCTTTACTCTCATCCTCACCAAAATAAGTGCACGGCATCACCCTTCGTGCTTTTACTCTCATCCTCACAATACAATGAATAAATAAAATGGCACGGCATGATCCTTCGTGATTTTAAATGTAAAATCATGGCATAGCATTATCCTTCGTGCTGTCAAATATAAAATCATGGCACGGCATCACCCTTTGTGCTTTTACTCTCATCCTCACAATGCAATAAATGAATACACGGCATCACCCTTCGTGCTTTACACTCTTCCTCACAATGCAACAAATAAATACACGGCATCACCCTTCGTTCTTTACGCTCTTCCTCACCCAAACAATATCAAGAACAACAGTTTGGAAAGGAAAATCAATAACATGTATCAAGACCACAACATCCAGGCAAGGGAAACAATAGTAGAAATAAATACCGTCCCGGCAAGGGACACAACTATAACCAATCTCGCTCAACTGTAAAACTTAACAAAAATAATCCTCAACCGACCAATTAATCAACAGTATTCACAACCAAGTATTTCCAATAATTGAATAATTTCCAAAATGAAATCCACTTCATAACATAGTAAATAACGAAGAAAAGCACATATATCATGAAGACCGACCCAGGGGCATGCTTGACAACAACGCATAGGTACTCGTCACCTCACCTATATATTGAACATGGGATAAACACGTATCACATATGACCCAACACCTATTCCCTCAAGCTAAGGTTAGGCCAAACACTTACCTCGACGTCACGAACACAATTCAAGCCTCAACTACCGCTTTACCTCTTAATTCCACCACCAACTCGCTCGTATCTAGCCAAGTTACTTAATTATATCAATAAATGCTAAATGAATCAATTCTAATGCTTGGAAAAGAGTTTTCTAAAGTTTTCCCCAAAAAGTCAAAAATCGACCCTGGGCCCGCTCGGTCCCAACTCGAAATTCGGACCAAAACCCGATTACCCATTCACCCCCGAGCCCGGATATATATATGGTTTTGGAATCCGACCTCAATTTCAGGTCCAACTCCCCAAATTTCAATATTCTTAGGTTTTTCCCAAAATTCCCGATTCCACCATGAAAACCATAGATTTTAGGATGAAATCTTGTAAAAACAAGTTAAGGATTAAAGAAAATGAGTTAGAAATCACTTACTAATGTTTTGGAGAAGAAAGAGTGTTTGGAAAATTGCCTATTATGTTTTTAGGATTTTGAAAAATGAAAAATAACTGGAAGTCCCGTTTAAATATACTCCCCCTGGCCTCCACCGTGGATCGCGAAAAAGGGACCGCGGCCGCAAAGGTCTACCGCGGACCGCACCAGGTACACCGCAGACCGCACAAAGGCGACCGTGGACCGCACAAAGGTGACTGCGGACCGCACTGGCGGGTTCAGAGATTTGCAATTCTCTGAACCTGCAACAGCCCTGATCTATGCCTAACACACCCCGAGACCTACCCGAAACTCACCTGAGCCATCGGAACTCCAAACCAAAAGTGCACACAACCTCGAAAATATCCTACGGACTTATTCATGTAATAAAATCACCAAAATAACATCATAAATATTGGATTGAACCCCAAAATCAATGAAATTTCTCAAAATTCCCTTAATCATCAATTTTTTGCAATTTAGGTCCGAATCCCGTCAAACTAAGCCCGTTTCTTACCAAACTTCACAGACAACACATATAAATCATATCGAACCTGTACCGGGCTCCAGAACAAAGATACATGCCTAATACTAGGGTTTTACATATAACTTCATTTTCAAAAACCTTTATCTTTTTCAGAAAATAATTTTCTTTAAAAATTCATTTCTCCGACTTGGGACCTCGGAATTCGATCTCGGGCATACGCCCAAGTCCCATATTTTCGTACAGACCCTCAGGGACCGTCAAATCACGGGTCTGGGTCCGTTTAAAAAAAATGTTGACCAAAGTCAACTTTACTCAATTTCAACACAAAATTATCATTTTCCTTAGTTTTTATCATAACGGCTTCCCGGCTACACGTCGGGGCTACGCACGCAAATCGAGATGAGATTTTCATGACCTCAGAACACAAAATTAGCTACGAATACACTGGATGACCTTTTGGGTCATCACAATCTCCGCCTCTAAAACAAATATTCGTCCTCGAACGGACATAGAAAGATACTTGAATCGCAGAAAAGATGGGGATATCGGCTCCGCATATCGGACTCGGACTCCCAGGTCGCTGCCTCAACAAGCTGACCTCTCCACTGAATACGGACTAAAGGAAAATCTTTAATCTCAGCTGATGAACCTGCCGGGCTAAAATGGCTACCGACTCCTCCTCATAAGTCAGATCCTTGTCCAAGTGGACACTGCTGAAGTCAAGTACATGAGAGGGATCAGCAAGATACTTCCGAAGCATAGATACGTGGAACATCAGATGCACGGCTGATAAACTCGGAGGCAAAGCAAGTACGTAGGCCACCTCTCCTACTTTCTCAAGAATCTCAAAGGGACCAATGTACCTAGGGCTCAACTTGCCCTTCTTCCCGAATCTCATCACGCCCTTCATAGGCGACAACCGAAGCAATACCCGGTCTCCTTTCATTAATGCAAAATAACGAACTCTGCGGTCTACATAACTCTTCTACCTGGACTGAGCTGTACGAAGTCTATCCTGAATGATCTTCACCTTGTCCAAGGCATCCTGAACTAACTCAGAACCCAACAACCTAGTCTCTCCCAGCTCAAACCACCCGACTGGCGACCGACACCGCCTACCATACAACGCCTTGTAAGGAGCCATCTGAATGCTCGACTGGTAACTGTTGTTGTAGGAAAACTCAGCTAAAGGCAAAAACTGGTCCCATGAACCTCCAAAGTCAATGACACATGCTCGCAACATATCATCCAAGATCTGAATAGTGCAATCGGACTGCCCGTCCGTCTGAGGATGAAACGTTGTGCTCAACTCAACCCGTGTGCCCAACTCACGCTAAAATACTCTCCAGAAATGGGAGGTAAACTGAGTACCTCGGTTAGAAATGATAGACACGGGAACACCATGCAAGCGAACAATCTCCCTGATGTATATCTTTGCCAATTTCTACGAAAAATATGAAATCGATACAGGAATGAAGTGTGCTGACTTGGTCAGCCTATCCACAACGACCCACACCACATCAAACATCCTCTGAGTCCGTGGGAGACCAACTAGGAAATCCATGGTGACACGCTCCCACCTCCACTCAGGAAGCTCAATCTGTTGCATCAAACCACCGGGTCTCTGGTGCTCGTACTTAACCTGCTCACAGTTCAAGCACCGAGCTACATATGCTACAATGTCTTTCTTCATCCTCCGCCACCAATAATGCTGCCGCAAATCCTGGTACATCTTTGCGGCACCCAGGTGAATGGAATACCGGGAACCGTGGGCCTCCTGCAATATCAACTCATGAATACCATCCACATCAGGCACACATACACGGCCCTGCATCCTCAAGAATCCATCATCATCAACTGTAACCTTCTTGGCACCCCCGTGCCAGACCGTATCTCTAAGAACACATAAATGGCGATCATCATACTGCCGGTCTCGAATACGATCAAACAATGAAGAACAGGCCACAGTATAAGCCAAAACAATGCCAGTCTCTGAAACATCCAATCTCATGAATCTATTGGCCAAAGCCTAAACATCTATAGCAAGCGGTCACTCCCCAACCGGTATATAAGCAAGACTACCCATGCTGGCCAACTTCCGGCTCAAAGCATCGGCCACTACATTGGCCTTCCCCGGATGATATAGAATGGTAATGTCATAATCCTTCAACAGCTCTAGCCATCTCCTCTGCCTCATATTCAACTCTTTCTGCTTAAACAGATACGCAAACTCTTGTGATCCGTGAACACCTCACACGACACACCATACAAATAATGCCTCCAAATCTTCAACGCATGAACAATGGATGCTAACTCCAAATCGTGAACTGGATAGTTCTTCTCATGAATCTTCAACTGACGAGAAGCATAGGCTATAACCTTGCCATCCTACATCAACACTGCACCAATTCAAATCCATGAAGCATCACAATACACAGTATATGGCTCTGAACCTGTGGGAAACACTAACACCGATGTCGTGGTCAAGGCTGTCTTGAGCTTCTGAAAGCTCACCTCACACGTATCATACCACCTGAACTGGGCAGCCTTCTGAGTCAACTTGGTCATCGAGGCTGCAATAGATGAAAAGCCCTCTACAAATCGACGATAATAGCCTACTAAGCCCAAGAAACTCAGAATCTCTGTAGCTGAGGTGGGTCTAGTCCAATCTTTAACTGCTGAAATCTTCTTGGGATCCACCTGAATACCCTCTGCCGACACCACATGACCTAAAAATGCCACCGAACTCAACCATAACTCACACTTGGAAAATTTGGCATACAACTGACTATCCTTCAGAGTCTGGAGGACGACTCGAAGGTGCTGCTCATGCTCCTCCCGACTGCGGGAGTATATCAATATATCAACAATGAAGACTATAACAAACGAATCCAAATAGGGTCTGAACACTCGGTTCATCAACTCCATAAAAGCAGCGGGGGCATTTTTCAACCCAAATGACATCACCAAGAACTCATAATGCCCATACTGAGTGCGAAAGGCTGTCTTAGGGACATCGGATGCCCTAATCCTCAACTGATGGTAGCCAGATCTCAAATCAATCTTGGAAAACACTGTAGCACCATGAAGCTAGTCGAATAAATGATCAATCCTCGACAAAGGATACTTATTCTTGATCGTAACCTTGTTCAATTACCGGTAGTCAATACACATTCTCATTTAGCCATCTCTCTTCTTAACAAACAACACTGGGGAACCCCAAGGAGAAACACTAGGCCTGATAAAGCCTTTATCTAGCAAGTCCTGTATCTGATCCTTCAACTCTTTCAGCTCTGGCGGGGCCATACGATATGGCGGAATGGAAATGGGATGAGTGCCCGGAGCCAACCCAATACAAAAGTCAATATCCCTGTCGGGTGGCATATCCGGAAGGTCAGCAGGGAACACCTCTGGAAACTCACGAACCACGGGCACAGACTCCATAGAAGGAACCCCAGCACTAAAATCATGAACATAGGCCAAATAGGACAAACAACCCTTCTTGACCATTCGTCGAGCCTTTATATATGAAATAACTCTACCGGAAGAATGACTAGGATTCCCTCTCCACTCCAATCGAGGTACTCCCGGTACGGCCAAGGTCACAGTATTGGCATGACAGTTCAGAATAGCATGGTAGGGATATAACCAATCCATCCCCAAGATGACATCGAAATCCACCATATCAAGAAGTAACAGATCAACACGGGTCTCAAGACTACCAATAACCACTATACAGGACCGGTAGACTCGATCTACCACAATAGAATCACCCACCGGTGTAGATATATATACATGAATACTCAGGGAATCATGGGGCATAATCAGATAAGGAGCAAAACATGAAGACACATAGGAGAATGTAGACCTCGGATCAAATAAAACCGAAGCATCTCTGCTGCAAACTGAAACCATACATGTAATGACTGCATTAGAGGCCTCAGCCTTAGGTCTGGCGGGAATAACATAGCATCAGGGTGGAGCCCCTCCAACCTGAACATCTCTGGGTCGTCCTATTGCGGCCTGACCTCTACCTCTCATAGACTGTCCTCCACCTCTAACTGTCTGGCCTGCACCTCTGGAACCTCGACCTACACCCCTAGCTGGCTGAGAGGATGGGGGTGCACCTGGTGCAGAAATCATAGCACGGGAACCCGGATGCTGAGAACTACTAGAAGCTCGAGGGAAATACCTAGCAATGTGCCCTAGAACACCACAAGAGTAACAAGCCCTCTGTTGCTGAGACTGTTGGCCCTGGAACTGTCCCTGTCGACCAGAATGACCACCCTGGAAGCTCTGAAGCGGCGGTGCACTGATAGGAACTAGTGGTTCACTGATAGGAGCTGGTGGTGCACGGCGGGATACCTGAAGTGCCGACTGGTATGGTCTAGGAGGATGACCTCTGCCAAAAGAATCTCTGCCTTTAGATGAGGCACCACTAAATCGGCCGAAATGACGAGGTCTCTTGTCAGACCCTTGACCACTGCCCTATGACAAGACCATCTCAATGCGCCTGGCCACATTGGCCGCCTCCTAGAATGAAATATCGGTACCTTACTCCCTGGCCATCTGAAGTCTAATAGGCTGAGCTAGCCCCTCAATAAACCCCCTCAACCTCTCTCGATCAGTGGGGAGTATCATGATAGCATGTCGGGCCAAAGTGATGAACCTGGTCTCATACTGTGTGACTGTCATAGATCCCTGCTGGAGGGGATCAAACTCCCTCTAAAGATCCTCCCTATGAGTAACTGGTAAAAACTTCTCCAAGAACAACGCGGAGAACTGAGCCCAAGACAACGGCGAAGATCCAACTGGCCTGGTCAAGCAAATATTCCTCCACCAAGTCTTGGTGGTACCAGAGAGACGGAATGTAGCAAAATCAACCCCATTGGTCTCTACGATCCCCATGTTCCGAAGAACCTCATAGAAACTGTCCAAGTAGTCCTGGGGATCCTCTGATGGTGCACCAGTAAAAGTAGTAGGAAATAACTTGGTGAACTGATCCAATCTCCACAAAGCTTCAGTAGACATAGCTGCTCCCTCAACTGTCTGTGCCACAGTACTGGGTTGAGCTGCTCCAGCTGTCTGAGGTGCTGGAGTCTGGAACTGAGTGGCTAACTGATCTGGTGTGCGAGTAGCAGGAGTCTGGGTTCCTCCCCCAGCCTGAGAGACGGTTGGTGCTGTAGGAAGAAGACCGGCTTGAGCCACACTCTCCATAAGGCCCACTAAGCGGACTAGAGCGTCCTGAAGAACCGGGGTGGCAATGAACCCCTCTGGGACCTGAGCTGGTCCAACTGGAATCGTCTGAGCAGGAACCTCACCGGCAAAGTCTACCTGTGGGTCCTCTACTGGGCCTGCTACTCTAGGCTGAGCCCTTCCCCTGCCTCGGCTGCTAGCATGGCCTCGGCCTCATCCTCGGCCCCTCGTAGGAGCTGCAATTGGAGGATTGGGCTGTTGATCGGTAGATGAGGAAGCACGCGTTCTCGCAGATATTCTCGCCATCTGCGAGAGAGTAGAATAGAAACTCAACTAGCATTTAGAAGTCAAATCGCACGACAGAGAAGGAGAAATGTGAAGTTATTCCTAACTTTGCAGCCTCTGGGGGATGAGTACAGACGTCTCTGTACCGATCCCTCAGACTCTACCAAGTTTGTCCGTGACTTGTGAGACCTAGGCAACCTAGAGCTCTGATACCAACTTGTCACGACCCAAAATTCTCACCGTCGGGATCGTGATGGCGTCTAACATTGAACCCGCTAAACAAGCCAACATTCCGATTAACATACTCAATTCCTTATTATTTGGTATTTAAAGAAAAGAAATGAACAATAATAGATGTGAATAAGAATGCGGAAGCTATAAAATCCAATAACTGAAGAAGTTAACATTACAAAATCCTCAAACGAAAACCCCCAGAACTGGTGTCACAAATTCACGGACTGTCTAAGATTACTAAAACAAAAGGTCTGAATAAACATATGCAACTGTATCTGGAATACATAATAAAGACAGAGAAAGGAAGAAGATAGGAGGTGACGTCAAGGCCTGCGGACGCCTGCAGGACTACCTCAGTGTCGCATGTGGACTGAAGGATACTCCCTCGATCAATGTCCACCGGGTCCTGTACCGTAATCTGCACAACATAAAGAAGTGCAGGTGTAGCATCAGTACAACCGACCCCACGTACTGAGTAAGTTCCGAGCCTAACCTCAGCAAAGTAGTGACGAGGCTAGGACACGACCAATAATAAACACCCGTGCAATTCAATAACATATAACAGGAATAACGACAGAAATAAACAGTTAAGTATAAAAATAGGGGAGAACATGTTGGGGACCAGGGAATAACAATTTCTGAATCACAGAACAAAAGCAACAACTAAGTATCAAAGAATATAACAACCGGAAGTAAATGCATAGGTAAACAAGTGCACACCATCACCCTTCGTGCTTTACTCTCATCCTCACCAGAACAAGTGCACGGCATCACCCTTCGTGCTTTTACTCTCATTCTCACAATGCAACGAATAAATGAAACGGCACGGCATGATCCTTCGTGCTTTTAAATGTAAAATCATGACACGACATTATCCTTCGGGCTTTCAAATGTAAAATCATGGCACGACATCACCCTTCGTGCTTACTCTCATCCTCATAATGCAATAAATGAATACACGACATCACCCTTCGTGCTTTACACTCTTCCTCACAATGCAACAAATAAATACACGACATCACCCTTCGTGCTTTACGCTCTTCCTCACCCAAACAATATAAATAACAACAGTTTGGAAAGGAAAATCAATAACATGTATCAAGATCACAACATCCCGGCAAGGGAAATAATAGTAGAAACAAATACCGTCCTGGCAAGGGACACAGCTATAACCAATCTCGCTCAAGTGTAAAACTTAACAAAAATAATCCTCAACCGACCAATTAATCAACAATATTAACAACCAAGTATTTCCAATAATTGAATAATTTCCAAAATGAAATCCATTTCATAACATAGTAAATAACAAAGAGAAGCACATATATCATGAAGACCGACTCACGGGCATGCTTTACAACAACGCATAGGTACTCGTCACCTCACCTATACATTGAACATGGGATAAACACGTTGCACATATGACTCAACACCTATTCCCTCAAGCTAAGGTTAGGCCAAACACTTACCTTGATGCCACGAACACACTTCAAGCCTCAACTACCGCTTTACCTCTTGATTCCACCACTAACTCGCTCGTATCTAGCCACAAGTTACTTAATTATATCAATAAATGCTAATGTATCAATTCCAATGCATGGAAAAGAGTTTTCTAAAGTTTTCCCCAAAAAGTCAAAAATCGACCCCGGGCCCGCTCGATCCAAACTCAAAATTCGGACCAAAACCCGATTACCCATTCACCCTCGAGCCCAGATATATAAATAGTTTTGGAATCCGACCTCAATTTGAGGTCCAACTCCCCAAATTTCAATATTCTTAGATTTTTCCCAAAATTCCCAATTCCACCATGAAAACCCTAGATTTTAGGATGAAATCTTATAAAAAGAAGTTAAGGATTAAAGTAAATGAGTTAGAAATCACTTACTGATATTTTGGAGAAGAAAGAGTGTTTGAAAAATCGCCTCTTATGTTTTTAGGGTTTTAGAAAATGAAAAATAACTGAAAGTCCAGTTTAAATATACTCCCTTCAGGCCTCCACCGCGGACCGCGAAAAAGGGATCGCGGTCGCGAAGGTATACCGCGGACCGCACCAGGACGACCGCGGTCGCGAAGCTCCATCGCGGACCGCACAAAGGCGACCGCGGTCGCGAAGCTCCACCGCGGACCGCACAAAGACGATCGCGAACCTGCAACAACCCTGATCTATGCCTAACACACCCCGTTACCTACCCGAAACTCACCCGAACCCTCGGAACTCCAAACCAAAAGTGCACACAACTTCAAAAATATCCTATGGACTTATTCGTGTAATCAAATCACCAAAATAACATCTTAAACATCGGATTGAACCCCAAAATCAATGAAATTTCTCAAAACTCCTTTAATCATCAAATTTTTGCAATTTAAGTCCGAATCCCGTCAAACTAAACCCATTTCTTACCAAACTTCACAGACAACACATATAAATCATATTGAATCTGTACCGGGCTCCGGAACCAAGATACGAGCCCGATACCACAGGTTTTTACATATAACTTCATTTTCAAAAACCTTTATCTTTTTCAGAAAATAATTTTCTTTAAAAATTTATTTTCTCGGACTTGGGACCTCGGAATTCGATTCCGGGCATACACCCAAGTCCCATATTTTCCTACGGACCCTCCGGGACTGTCAAATCACGAGTCCGGGTCCGTTTACCAAAAATGTTGACCAAAGTCAACTTTACTCAATTTCAACACAAAAATTATCGTTTTCCTTAGTTTTTCTCATAACGGCTTCCCGGCTACACGTCCGGACTGCGCACGCAAATCGAAATGAGATAGAAGGAGGTTTCATGACCTGAGAATACAGAATTAGCTACGAATACACCGGATAACCTTTTGGGTCATCACATAATTTTAAGCCTTTTGGACAAGTATCTTAACCAAAACCATGTGGTAGCCATACTAGAAGCCACAAGATTAATGGAAAAATGCTTTTGAAAAGTGGCAATTGCATTTGCCACGTTCCTGCCTAGAAGCCATAAGATACATGATAAAATACTTTTAAAAAGTGGCAATTACATTTGCCACGTTCTTGCTCTTCAGCTTGATGGATCCATGCACATATGCCTGTAAATAGGTTCTCAACTAGATAAGAACATCATTATTTAGCAAGAAAAAGAAATCAACCTACTTTTTTTCTTCTAATTTCGTTCTTCACCAGTTTCCTTTTATATTGTCTTTTTTTGGATAGTCTAGTTTCTTTTGTTCCCCTCTTTTAAATAATTGGGTTTATACTTTAATATTTCGTTAATTCATGTATCATCTATATAAATAATGGTAAACTTGTTTAATCCTGAAAAGATGTTTCACACTACTGAAATAATTTCTTATGATAGTGTCCAGCACGATCTATTCACAAATAATATTATTGTACTGTCATTGTTATTTTTACCGTATTATTTTACCTACAGTATCATCTATCAGTGTTACTGTGAACAATTAATACCCTCGTTATTGCGGATGAATTAATAAACTCATAATTTATGCTTAAAATTTAATTATCATCTACATCTATCATGTCAATATAAAATTTAACAAATCTTAATTGATTATTTTCTACTGAGATATGCAAATGATTCAACGTTTGAAAATGTCTTAATTGTTTTCCTTATCCTTACTGCCGAGAAATTTTACAATAACAATTTATGCGAGACTAGTATATTTTTTGACAAGTAGACTCGTTCCTACTAATTACTTTCTATAAAACATAAACTAAATGGCAACATTTAAGTTTATTCTTTTTTCAAATAGATGTTTAGCTGGTGGACAGTAAAAGAAAATTGAAAAGGGAAAACAGTCTCCCAAAATTGGCGATCATGCGGAGCGGTAACAAAGTCGACGAATATTTTTTCATCATATTATTAGTTCTCCTCTTTCATATATAATTTTTTAATTAAAAATCTTGTATTTTAGGATTCAATTTACGAAGAAGAAAACATATGCTTGTACTCAAAGAATATGGAGAATTTACAATTTGCTGACAATGTGAATTTTGATGGTGAAGGTAAACATGGACTTTATGCAATTTACCAATTTCAATTGTGCATTTTTTTAGTGGAAAACTTAATCTGATTTATTTATATGACGTGTTAAATTTTATAAATGTATAGATTACTCGTGTATATTATTTTTACTTGGATCCTAAAATGCAAGATTTTCAATTTGGATTAGTGTCTTATCATGAGAGATTAGACCTAATAATAAAATGAAAGAGTATCCGTCGGTTTTGTTACAATTTTTCCTGATTGCGGATTTTGGGAGATCTTTACTGTTTTAATTTCTTTTATTGTCAGAGTAAAATGTTGTATTTTTACTTTTCTTAAAATAAAACAAGTAAGAAAGTGATGAGTTCACTTGTTAAGAAATAAATTAGGCCCGTATATGTAATGTTGGTTACGTGACTCACATACTAAAATTTCTGGCCAACTAAAATTGTGCTGAAATTATGTCAAAATGAAGATATATATGCACCAGTCACCACCAATGAGAGCTGCAGTTTCCTTTTATTGATTAGTATATATAACTAAAATACAACTCAGCCATTGAACAGACGGTCTTATATTTCCCTGAAATTAAGTCAAAATTAAGATATGCAATAACAAATGAGAGCTACATTAAAATTTTAATCCTGTTATTAATTAGTAATCCTATAAATACAACTTATGCTACGTCAAATAGACTGTACTGAAATTAAGACAAAATGATGAAGATAGGCACCACTAAAAACTCGTATTTCATTTGTCTCCTCTTAATATTGCAACATGTTTCTGCAAACAGTATTATCGGCCAAGGAGGAAATGACTTGGAAGAAGAGGTTAAAAGATCAGAATTTCCAGAAGGTTTTCTATTTGGAACATCAACTTCTGCCTATCAAGTACAATATTTCTCATTTTGAATTTCCAGCTCTTTAATTAATTGTCTCTGGTCTCATATATAACATCCTTAGTATATGAATATAGATCGAAGGAGCATATATTGAAGAAGGCAGAAGTCTTAGCAACTGGGATGTTTTTTCTCATACCAATGGTATAATCTCTCATATTTTCTTACGTGTATGTATAAATTTAGGTTTCTTTAATATGTTCCTTTTATAAAAGCTACGATTACTATCTTGTTCTTGAATTGTTTCAGGCAGTATCACAGATGGAGGAAATGGAGATGTAGCCAACAACCACTACCATCGCTACTTGGTACTCCCTCAGTTTCGTTTTATACGGCATGTGATCATTAAGCGTAGAATGAGATTTAAACTTAGAACGTACGTGTCATTTGTTTTGTTTCAACAAATGATGGCAGGAAGATATTGATATAATGGCCTCTCTTGGAGTAAATGCTTATCGGTTCTCCATTTCCTGGAGTAGACTTCTTCCAAGTATATATATATGTTCCTTTTTTCATTCTCTTCTCTTATTTTCACTTCTTTAATTTATAGTTAAATACAATCACATGGCATTAATTAAACAAAGAGATACTTAAATTACAACTTGTTTGGATGGTTGTTACGGTATCGTTTCATAATATATCGTATTGTACTGTATTGTATTGTACTGTATCGTTTGAAGAATAAACGTGCAATATTATAAAGAAAAATTATGAAACAGGGTAAAATTACTATATAAAAAGTAGGGTAAATGATAAAATAAAATTATTTAATAATAATGAAGGGCGAGATTGAGATAAACAGACAAGGTAACGACGCGAGCACACCAAATAGATTGTTACATATAGTGACACATTTTATCATTATGTGATGACGGATTTTACGATATGATACAATAAAATTTAAATAACCATCAAAACAAACATCATATTTAAAATAATATAATATGATACAGTACAATGAGTAACAACCATCCAAACAAGCTGTTAATTATGCTTATATGTTTTTGATTCCTAATGGTGGGAGCTGGACAGGAGGAAAGTTAGGGGCCGTGAATCATGCTGGAATCAAGTTTTACAATAATATCATTGATAATCTCTTACTTAAAGGTTGTTGTTTACGAACTCTTCTTTCTTCCATTATTCTTTACCAACTTTTTTTATTTTTATAACACACGTCATATTACTCAGAGTTGACAAAAAATGAAGCAAATAATTATAGCAATATTAATAGATACATAAAATGCAGGAGTAGCACCCTTTGTAACGATCCATCATAATGACTTTCCCCAAGAACTTGAGGACAGATATGGGGCATGGCTAAGCCCTCTGATGCAGTAAGTTTCTTCTCTAGTTAAATCTAGCTACAATTATTTCTTTTTTGATTAAATTCAGATAATCAGAATGGTTTTATATCATCCAATAAGAAAGTGATGAGAACAAATTAATTAAAAAGATATACTTTGAGGTAAATTCATACATAAAAGATGTTTATTCTATTTCCCTTAAATAACGTAGCATGTGATTTATGCGTTTTTTGTTTTAATTTATGTGACATAGTTTGACTCGATACAAAATTCAAGAAAAAAAAAAGTACTTTGAAATTTGTATCATAAACATGTCATATTATTTGGTGGTTGTAAGATATTTGAAACTTGTGTCTTAAACATTTTATAATATTTGTATATATGGTTATAAAAGTTTTTCATTAAAGAAAAAATAAAAAGTTTAAAGTTAAATTACTTTCAAATATAAAAATGTGTCAATTCTTATTAAAAACTGATTAATAAGGAAAGTGTCGAAAGGAATATAATAGTAATAAAAAAGGAAATGTGGTTATCGATCTTAATGAGTGAGTTGGTCATGTTTGTAGGGAAGAGTTTGTGCACTTTGCAGAAACATGTTTTAAGAGTTTTGGGGATAGAGTGAAGTATTGGGCGACAATAAATGAGCCTAATTTATTCGCGGAATTTGCGTATATGAATGGTATAACCCCACCTTCACATTGTTCGCCCCCTTTTGGAAAATGTTCCTCTGGTAATTCCGACACTGAGCCCCTGCTTGCTGTCCACAACTCAATATTGGCTCATGCCAAGGCTGTCAAACTCTATCGTCACCATTTCCAGGAAAGTATTTCATTTCATTTTCCAACTCCAATTAATTATTTCAAGGTATTTTTTTTGAGAATAGAAAGTTCTCAGTCGCATGCATGTTACCTTATTATTTTAATTTTGAAACGTTCAAATGAAAGATTTGAAAATAAGTCCTATTATGTATATGAGCAGGCAGAACGTGGTGGAATGATAGGAATGGTGGCGAGTGCTTACATGTATAAGCCAATGACGGATGATGAGGCTGACATTAAAGCTGCAGCTAGGGCCTTGACTTTCCATGTGGCTTGGTACGTAAACATTAACCAAACATATATTATCTGAACCTGAAGTTTACAACAAATAATATAAATTTGTCATTATTAAGGATAAATTAAAATGGAAAAACACATTATTAACAATAGTTTAGTGATATAAATGTGTGTAGAAGACAAATATATCATGTATATAATTTATTAATTGATTTTGTATAAACTTTTCTCCAAAGATAAGCTTAATTACATTGGATGTCGTACTAGATCTGAATGCATAATCCCTCAATATTTCAACAGGTTGCCATCTTATCAATTGAGAAAAGGACTCGACTAGTGTTTGTATTCATAATTAATGAGTGAAGAATGTGGTATCCATAACTTCGTGTAAGAATATTAAGACCGTATCCACATTATTCACAGATATTTATTTTTTATTTTAAAAAATTTCTTATTATATAATCCATAAAAAGTTTCCCATTCAACCCATTAGTTCCTACATTTGGAAGCTACCCCACGAGGATCTAGATTCTAGATGAACTTCTAGAATGCTGTAAACCTTTTACCAATAGAAAATTGTACGTAACTTTTTTTTAACTCTAAAACTACCAAATCTCATATAAGTTCAAATGATATATTAGCTTAACATCGCAGAGAAATCTAATAACGTCATCTATCCCTTGCGAAATCGTGTACCCTCACAATAAGAATAAAAGAGAAAGTCGAATCCACACACTCGAATCAAATGTTTAAATATATTTTAAGGACTAGGATAAATCAATGAAATACCCCACTCTCACAAAGAAGTCACATGCATGCACAAAGTACCATAGGCTTGCCATTATGTAAACCTCTACTAATGTAAGCTTGCTCGATCTTAAATCAATTAGGATAATTTGTATGGTTGTAATGTGGTCTAAAGGAGGGGTAGGATAAATCTAGGAATAATGGCTAACCCTCCTAAGCACTTTAACACGTCACAAAATAAGCTTTAAGCGCATTTTTCTTCAACCCAACTGCAATTTCACAAATAATATCACCCCCAAAGTATGTCCTCTTTCATTAGGCACTACTTTAATTCATACCCACTAGCAAGGACAAGATACACTTATTTTTCTTTGCTACATTTTCTTTTCTTTTCAACCATAAACTTTTTTTTTCTCTATCATTCCTGCTAGTGGTGTAATCCTTACAATGCAAGTGCACATTTCTTTCTTTCATTGATTCTATTCAAAAGCCACCCAAGTTCCCTCCTTACTTCTTTTAGCACTTATTTTACAATTAAAGTGCTTTAAGAGGTAAAATGATCAAAACAATGATAATTAAGAACAAAGGGTATATGCTTGTAATGTGGTTGCCAAATAAAAGTCTATAGGCTCAAAATGATTAATTAGGGATAAATTTATTTGTGGTAGGCATTGAATTCACAAAGATCAAAGAAACCCTAAAATCATTTTTCAAACCGAGTAAAACCTAAAATTTCGCTTCACCTCACTTGTTGGGCAAGTTCTAGACTCTAATGCAATGACATAGACTATACAATTTCTCACCACACATGGCATATGACTCACTAAGGACGGTTCCATTCCAATTCTCAAAAAATTACAGTATTAACCAGCCACAAAACATAAAGCATCAAGCACAAAGTGACACAAGCCAAGAACACGAGATCTAGGTGTCAATAAACATGATATCTACTCAATAAGGCATCATAAGCATTTTCAAGCCATAGGGAAGATACTACACATGCTAGAGCCTAAATATACTGCTATCAAACTAGTCAAAGACACCTAGCAAATTTCATTTTCCCATCCTTTTATTCCCTAAATCCTACTCTACTCTAAAGATTAAAAAAAATTACTACCCGGTTCGACTACATCCCATAGAAAAGAACTGAGGCACAAAGAAAAATTGTGAGGGATTATTACTACCTAAAATAATAATAACATATTTTTGGATTTTTTTGTTTTTCAAATTTTTTGTGTTTTTGATTAAACTTTAGTCCCTCAAGAAAACTGCCTAGGAGATCCATCGTCAGGAAAAGTCCAATATTATTTTTTCATTTTTTTGTATATTTTTTTAAGATATTAACTACGAAACAATCCTAAAAACTGAAAACTAAAGCTAAACTACTATACTAACTTTTTTAAATATGCTATGATAAAATAGAATAAAAAAAAGAAGCTAAATAAAATAAAAAATAATAATTACTTTATCTAATATTTACAAGTCACAGAAAATATAGAATCCCCCACTCCACACTTAATCCATACAATGTCCTCAGTACATATATCAATCAATAAACACAAGTAAGGTGGTAGGAAAACTCCCTGACCAATCATCCTCATCGCCATTGTCGTCGAAGGCCCTATCTCCAGTTGTCCACTCTTCATCCTCCTCTCCTTCATCATTATTATCATCCTCTTCCTTGGACTACTTTGGCTTGGCCCTGGAACACTCCGGCGTGTTGACATCCTCATCCTCTGGAGTCTCTAGCTATCACCAAGCCCAACCAGATGTTTGGTATGAGCATTGAGCGGAAAACGCTCATCCAAGTCATCCATCTCCTCCGTAGTGGCCAACCTCCCTCCAATATGAAGCTGCAAGTCCATCATCCCATATATATGGGCTATAAAGTTGTCATCTCGAGCCTTGCAATCAGCACTTGTGAGTGATGACATAACACTCTCCTCCTTTGCTCGGATGCTGTGATGTCCATTAGTCATAGGGGTGGTTGAATGACTACATCAAAAGCTCGCTCCTCCTCCACATCTTCTTTTCTCAGATATTGATTTAGCATGTTACCGAAGGACAATCTATCAATTCTCTTTCTTGTTCTCACATGTGCCATCTGGTAGCGTATCAACTTAAACCACATTCACTTTCTGGCCAGTCATTAGGAAGTACAATATGCAGTCCCTTTAACAGCTAATCAGAGTCTCATGGTTGCATGGTAGTAGCCGCATGTTGATCAATTTCAACCACACTTGAGCTTTTGGCTTCATTTTTCTCTTAGGAAAGTTCCTATGACGTTGGGTATTCTTGTCAGGACCTAAGAAGACACGGAATTGACACCACATAGAGTGTATCTCAGTGCCAGATATGTTGGACGGGCAATGAGGTTATCTAGGGGCTCATGGGGAACATCCAGAGCTCCTAAGTAATTGCATATAGTTGATGCAGAAAAATTAATCATCCTCCCCCGAATAGGCACTAGCTGTTAAGGATAATTCAGATCATAACCGGGGTAAAACTCACAGACAAGGTTTATATTGATATCCCCCATATTTCCAAACACATATCTCAATCCAAGATCATGAATACCTTTCCAAATTGATGGATACTTAGCTTTTAGACGGTGCTCATGAGAAACTGACTCAGAGTGTGTATGTCTCGGTCGACAAATCTTGTAACAATCCTTGTAAATGGGGGTATACTTTTAAGTCTAAATTCTCGTCGTCCTGCCGGCTGTGGGCGTGAGGATTCTATACCACTTGCAACCCCTCAACCTGACTTAAAGTGGCCTCCCCTCTTTTCCTCTTTTTCGGTGGAGGTGTCGAGGAAGCCTTGGCTTTGGTGGGAGTAGTGGCTTTGCCCTTGCTTTTACCATTGTCCTTCTTGGGAGTCATATTTGTACCTACACAAGTAGACACTAGTGAGTCTTAGAAAGATTGAATCAGTTCAAAACATGGTCTTGTGACCCCAAACGTAAGAGTTCATGACATGATGTTCAACAATTTTGAGGATATTGAAACTTCAACTCTTTATTTTAGCATGAGAATCAAGCAATGACGCAGTGATGTCTACTACAATTGTGAAGCATATAGCTACCGGTGAGCCACCCTACACTTAAAATTTCAAGTGGTGCAAGGTGACATAACACTTAATTTAAAAATCGTGGAGACTCGGGCTCCAATGTGGACAAAGAATGCCTTTGAGGTATTTTGACAAACACGTAGTGTGAACTAATGCCATTGAAGTGCTAGTAGGAATGAGGGATTGCCTCACCCGCCTAAATTGGCTTGGGAATTTCGTATTACCACTTGTGTACACAACAACAATACCATTCCTATGGGGTTTATGGGGTTAGGACAAACAAGCACATTGTTACTATGAAGAACATACCCAAAAGTTATCCGATTTCATTACTTTACTCAATTCGAAATTTGGAAAAGAAAAGAGTTAGAAACTATACCTTAGATGCTAAGGAGGGGTGATTTCTCTTCAATTTATGTTTCTAGTGAGTGAATGAATGGATGAACGAACGGCTTCAATGGAGTTTGTGTGTGAGGGGGAAGGGTGAATGGACTTGAAGTAGGGTGTTTTGTGATTTGGGGGAG